>PVIR01004048.1:43898-82598 GCA_004026965.1 Petromus typicus
GGGGGGGGGGGGGGGGGGGGGAGCTGAAAAGGGCCGGAGATATAGCTCAGTGATTCCAGTGCCTGTCTTGCAAGTGCAAGGGCCCGGGTTCAATCCCAGTAACCACATACAATACTGGGTGTGGAGACTCACGCCCAGCAGCAACCAGTACCACATACCACAGTGCCACATACCACAGTGCCGGGCGTGGTGGCTCACACCTGTAATCCCAGCACTCGGGAGGTAGAGGCAGGAAGATTGCAGTGATGTGAGTTGGAGGCTGAGCTCAGGGCCAGCCTGAACTACAAAGTGAAACCCTGTCTCAAAAAAAAAAAAAAAAAAAAAGGCCTGAAAAGATTTAGCAACAAGCTTCCATAAAATTAAAATAATCTAAATATCTCATCCTAGGGAATACTGAAATTAATGAGTGTATACCCCAGAAGAAGTATTATGCGATTATTGGAACTGATGTTGTTATTAATATGAAAGTTGCCTGCGAGATAGTTTTAAGTGTAAGAAATCAAGCTAGCAAAATAATGATGGCCTAGTTTTTGGCTTCTTTTCCTGGTATATGAGCACAGTTAGTAGGGCTGTCCCTGGATCCTCCAGCTCCTCCAAAATGGCTTTCATGCACCAATCTGTACTGTGACCTTTGTTTTAAGAAGAGGCACATTTGTAGCAGGGGATGTGTGGAGAGCTGTGGTAAGTGTAATGGGAATCTATAGCTGATTTCTTATCTTAGGTTGGACTCCTAGACTTGGTGAATATTATAATTATGGACAAAAGAATTGGGGTCAGAATCCGCAGAACAGGTCAGGGAAGAGGTGTTTACCCAGAGCTGGGTCCTGAACCAGATGTCAAAGCCTGGCATGAGGCTGAGATCGCCCCCTGTGCAGTGGAGGCTGCTCTTCGTTCCTTCGCATCAGCACAGCTTTCACTATGTACAGGGCTCTGTTCCCCAAATCCCAGTGCAGCTAGTGTAGGTTTGTAACGAGATGGGGGAGGGTACGATTGTTAATGGACTCCAGCCCTTCTGGACTGGCACTTGAGGCCCAGTGACCTCGGGATCAGTGGTTGGGCAAGGGTAAAGATTTATTTGGGGAGCCAGCAGACCAAGGAGATAGGAGGCTACTGGCTACACAGTCCACCGTAGGGAGCTCAGGGTGAGAAGTGCTTTTTACAGGGAAGGAAAGGGAAACAGCAGGACAATGGGCACAAAGGCTAAATGGGAGTGAGGTCTTTGTCATACAGGGCTTGGTGTGTTTTTTCTCTCTCTCTCTTTTGCTGAAATATCCTTGAGATAAACAATGGATGTTCATCTCATAGGCCAGCCTCTATAGCTTTTTGATAAACACGTTTCTGTGTAAGTTAAACATTATCTTACACTTAATTAAAATACATGATTAACAAATCATTGGTCTGTGCTTTGATGTCACCTAAGACCACCAGACATCCTGGGCCTGCATATCTAGAGAAAAGTTAATAATTAGTTTAAAAACTCATGTGTTTTTAGTTCCTTTTCCTAGTAATTGCTAACCTTGCAGTTAATCATCAAGATATAGAAAGCATCTTTAGCCAGGGAACGGTAGGAAATGGGGAAGGACACCAGCTTTAACCAGTTTAGACCGCTTCAGTCACAGGTGTCATCTACAGCCCACTAGTGGGAGACTAATAGTACATCATGCAGCTGCATGGCCTCTGAAATTAAGTGAATTGAAGTCAACTAGAAACCAATGGAGCTGAAGGCTTTTCCCTAAGTTACATCACTGCAGAAATGAGAAGAGCCATCTTGGGATGAGGAATACAAGGTGTACTCGGCGCCTGAGGAATTCACAAGGTTAGTCAAAAGCATCTGGGAGGTTGTCACAGGGCAGAGCGACCAGAAAGTACCCCGCCTGACTTTTTTTCCTCTTTCTTTTTTGGCAGTTCTGGGAATTGAGTGCGGGGTCTCACACGTGCTAGGCGAGAGCTCTACTGAAACAGTGCATTCTGTACCAACTGAGCTCATGGCCTCGTGATGTTGAAGAATGAAGTTGTGAACAAAAGGAAGAGATTCAGAGGGTTTTTATTGAAAATAATAAGATTCCTGGGTTTCTCAGGACAGGAATTCAAAAAGTAGAACTTCTGCATGGCCCCTGACCAGCATTTTTTGTGCTTGGCTGCGGACCACAATGACAAGTATAGGAAGCCATGCCCTCCAAAAGCTATTAGCAGGTAGGGTTTAAAGAAAAACTGTTTGGGTTGCATTTTAAATTCCTGGAAACTCAGGAGCTTAGTAGGGAGGGGGTTGCAATCCATGTTGCCGAGGAAGTTCACTCTTCGTCCATGTTTAAATTTTAAACATAGCTGATCGCTCAGGCTCTTTTCCTAGAATACTGTCTTATTCATAACTTTGCTTTACACTACCATGAGCTATATTCCCATTCCTCTTTAACTTCATTTATCTGTTTTTGTGGTAGTGGGGATAGAACCCAGGGCCTTCACACTGAGCTACATTCCCAGCCCATTTCAATTTTTAATTTTGAGACTAGATCTTGTTAAGTCATTAAGTTGCGCAGGCTGGGGCTCAAACTTGGAATCCTTCTGCCTCAGCCCTTTAGGATGCTAGGATTATAGGTATGTGCCATCATCCCAGTTTAAACTTTTAAAAATTATGAATCAGGAGCTCTATAATGTTCAGGCTAGCTTTGAACTTATGATCCCTGCCTCAGCCTCCCTGAGGATGACAGGTTTGTGGCACCATGTCCCATTTTACCTAGACTTTCATACGAGAGAAAGATGAACTCCTAAATCAGTATTTTAGGATGGCAAACCAAATTTATATGTTAACTTATTTTGCATTTTCAACTTCAGAGGCAGAATAGTCACATGTAGGGCACAAAATATTCATGATGGTTTGCATAATGAACAATAGTGGTAAGGAGTATTTTTCTGTACCAGGGATCAAACTCAGGACTTTGAGCTTGCCAGGCAGGTACAGTTCCACTGAGCCACTGTCCCATAAATAATTTTTAAATCATGTCATAAGGAAAGGCTGTGCTTACGAAAGCCATAATGGGTAAGAAAAACTGTAGCAACAAGCTGGGCATTTATTCCTGAGGGGGGACAAAGGATGAGACAAAATACACAAATAATTTAGAATAAGGGGCCAGACAGGATCTTGCCTCCAGAGGACAATTCTGAGCACTTGGCCCACCTTGCTTTTCTTTGCTTAGACACGGGAGCAAGCAATTAAGTTAACAAGATTCATCTGCCTCTTGTTAGCTACAGCATGTACCAGGTGAACATCCAGATCTCAGCTGTACCGACTCTTCCCTCACGTGCTGGCATGCTTGCACGCTGCCAAAGGAGACACAGTTTGCTGTTTTCCTCCTTTGTGCGCACAGGTCAATTAGGCCTGGATTCTCATTACTAGTCTCCTACAAAGAACAGTGCAATTACAGCTGACTGTTGTGGGGCTGTCAGTGCCTGGTTCGTCTGTGGCTGTAGCACAACTGTTTCCTCACAAACCTGGGTAGGAAACAGCCATCCTCTGAAAGCTTGCTCCCTACTTGGCTGCTGCCTGCAGGATGAGATCACTTGGTTCTTACTGTTCTAGCCTGAGAATCATCTAGTGTCATTTCAGCTGTATTCTATCCATTACAAGCATTCCCTTAAAGTTAGTCCATATTCAAGAGAAGGTGAACTTGTCTTTTTGATGAGAAAAGTATTATATAATTTTTAGACATGTTTTAAGGACACTGCAATAATTATCAGAATTTAAACTACATAGTTGAGGCTGGCCTTCAAGTCACTAGGTAGGCCAGACTGCCCCAAACGCACAATAATCCTGTCTCACTACCACCCTGGCTACCAGGAAAAAATGTAACAAATTATTACATTAAATAATATTGCATGAGGAAAGACATTGGCCAGTACAGTGTAGCTGGTCATATGACTAACACCTGCATGGGAATCTGGAAAAAGTAGGTATTCTGGGCACCTGCATGTACAGAATATTCTGTTACTACATAAAAAGGGAGAATGGACATTGGGTGACACGTAGTAGTGTCTGTTACAAACCGTAAATATCATTTATGTTTTCTTCCTTAGAACTAAATCCTCAGATCTCGGCCCAATGCTTGAGCACTAACCTTTCACAAAATAGAAAAATTATTCACACTAAAATTATTACAAAGCAAAATCAGAACTTAGAGCTCTGTGCTCAGTCTTGAAGACGGTGCTTTCCAACACTTTTACATCGATTGCTTTACCAAAATCTAACATCGCAGCCATCACTCCACCCTTCATTTTGTCCCGAAGACAGGTTTCCCATCTGAGGAGAAGGAAACGTTTCCTATATAATGTCGTAACTTGGAGCAAAGTGTTGGTGATGTGGCCCCATACCTTAAGTGCCATTTAACTTGAGGGAAGAGATTATAAAGCAATAGTTAAGACCAAAGGCTTTGTCCTCAGGGCTGCTGTGATCTCTCCTTTACCGGACTTGGAATCACTGTTGAACTACTCTACTGTAGAGATACTGCCTATGGAAAGCGCTAGTGTATTCGCCACGCACAAAAAAGACCTTGTGGGCTTGCCACGCTTTATTTTCTGGAACCTGAAATGAACAAACAGTTTTATCTCGTCTTCCTAGAATACAGTCACATTGCAACTTGGGATTTTTTTGACAGCATCCCTTAAAAGGGTCCTGCAACACTCCGCTGCCTCAAAGCAGTACGCTTGCGCGTTTCGACAGTGCGCGACTCCGAGCGTAACCTGGACGCCAGGAAACGCAAGCCAATCGCGCGGCTCCTAGGCATTGTCGTAAATAGCGCTTGCGCATGCGCAGGGCGGGGAGACCTTGGAAAAGCGGTGGTGGCTCCCAGCGGAGGTGAAAGCAGTGGCGGAAGGTTGAGCACTCAGGGAAAATGCAGAGCTGGAGTCGTGTGTACTGCTCCTTGGCCAAGGTGAGGCCCGGCCACGTGGGACCATAGCTAGCAAGACACTGGGAAGCCGCTAGCGGGGCCCGGGCGCGGCCTGCGAATAGGGCTGGCCAGGCGGGCGGCTGGGCGAGTGCCGCGTCCCGCGCAGCCTCTGCCCCGGTGCTGCTCGGCCTCTCGCTGGTAACGGCTCGCTGTCCCGCAGGGCTCCGGGCGCCAGGCCCTGACCCGCGCTGTGGAGCGTCCTCGCTAGCTGTTGGCTGTCACTCGTTACCCCACCACACCCCTAAACCTGGGCTCAGGCGTGCGGGCTCCACGTAGGCCTTCACCTTGGCTGGAAATTGTGAGCCACCCGGGTCACGCACATCCTGGCTCTCCACACCTTCCACCTGCTCCCAAGCCTGACTGGGAGCGGCCTAATTTTCTGCTCCGATTAGAAAAGCGTGGGACCACTCTTTGATTGGCCCCGGCTGGGTTGATCGGGACGCGTTCTGGGAATTAGCTCTGGGAACTAACGTCCTGTCTGTTTGCAGCTCTAAAGTAGTGACCGTGCTGTTTCTCAGGTCCACCTGCTTTTCACTTCGGCGAGGTTTCAAAGACAACTTTTGCTCATCTACCGAGTTCAATAAATATAACAAATTCCTTTGTTTCAAACACCAGATGCCTGTGTTCCTAGAAGTTAATGTTAATAGTTTAGAGGTCAGGCTTTGAAAGACATGGAGCAGGATTCGGAACTGAGAACATTACCGCATCAGACTAGGTTTTGGTCAGCGCCTCTCATTTGCCGGCAAGACACTTCGATAGGAGCGGACACTTTGTGCCTCTCTGTTCTTAGGATGTGGTAGACATAGATACTTAGAGACTATGATATGCAATTTCTGCATTATGATGGTAGTATCTATGAATATACTGTATTACCTGTTTTCCTTATTTTCTTTTCCTGCTTTTTCAGTAACATACATACATTGTTCTGGGTAAGTATGGACTGTAGATTCATAGTAGGATAGAGTCAAGAAACAGTAATTCTAAATAAAAGGATGGTATAAGGTAAGTTATTCAGGTACAGAATTCAACTTCAGAGGTTTAATTATGACATTAAAATGATCCCTGACACTGAAAATTAACCGTGCTTCCTGGAAAGTTAATAAACCTTAATTCCATTGAATATATTTTTATTAGATTAACTATGAAAGGGTTTGGTTTTGTTTTAAATAAAAATACTATAATCATGGCAGGCTGAGATTGTGAAAAAATCTGTTATTACCAAAGAAGAGAAAGTGATATGGTACCTGTGTGTGACAGATCTTAATAATCATTGTTTCATACCTTTGCTTAAAATTGTTAACATTTTTACTAACTGTCAATAGTTAGGTGTTTTGAATTTATATTTTACATTATGGAAACATTTTCCTTTTTTCTAGAGAGGACATTTCAATAGAATATCTCATGGCCTGCAGGGAGTTTCTGCAGTACCTCTGAGAACTTATGCTGATCAATCAAGTGAGTATTTAGCAGAGCAATTTTTAATTAGATTATCTCAGTTTCTTTGTGTTGATGGAAAAACAAGTGTCCATTAGAATGACTAATTAATCTGTGTTGTCATTTGCTTAAATGTATATTGAATCCTGGTGTATTTCCAAGTGGTAAACGAGGCAAAACCCTGCTTTTGTGAAACTTACAGGCTGGTGATAAAAATCCAGCAATATATAAGTAACAGGTAGTAATTTAAAAAGTAATTAAAAACTAAAGCAGGTGGCTGGGAAGGAGAGAGGTGAAGAATATGATGCTAGTGGAAGCAATTTTGAGGAGATGAAGTGAGAACAGGTGTCTGAATGAGGTGAGACACGTTATTTCAGCCGTGAGATGAGAATTAACTTGGGAGATTTCAAGAGTGGCGAGAGAAGGCTGATGTGACTGGTGCCGAGACCCAAGGAGAGGAAAATCAGGGAGGTGAGTGGGTGTCACATCATGGAATGCTTTATGAACCAGGCCAGATAATATAGAATTTTCCGGCACAGGTGGTGGGAAACCACTAAGGGGTTTTGAGGAGAGGAGCAATTTCATGTATTTATAGTTTTACAATTTAATTTTGTCCACTGAGTAAGATTATGTTGGTTGTTATAATACTGTTTAGAGTAGTGAGCTGATGTAACATTCCGAATGAGTGTTGATGGGTTCATCAAAAGCACCTTTTAGGTAGCAAGGAGTGCTGGAAGGATTATTGAAAAAATTTTTTGCCTACTTTTGAAATTTCTGTGAAGGATATGTATTTTATTTTTTTAAGCATTTAAAACAGGAAATAAACTGAGGTATCCTAGAGCATATGTATACTGCTCTGTTCCTTGCTCCATTTTAAAGATAGAAGTACTGAGTCTTCGAGAGACACCTGGAAGAATCCTTTCGGCTCTAGTCCCTACACTAAATCACTTCTACTCATCCCCCTCCTTAGATGAGTGTTGGTTGACCAGCATGAAAATATCATATTCTGAAACAGTCCCCATTACAACATCTGAGAGGTGTTTGAACGTTCTTACAACCAAGTTGGTCAAGATTTGCAATGTTTTGTATGTGACTGTACATTTGGCCTTGCATTTCATTATAAATTTCTTGGAGTTAATTACACACATGATACTCATTTACTTTATATTATTTTTAATCAGATATTTAATATCTACCATGTCCTAGATATAAGCTGCTGAAATACATTACTGAACCAAAATGACAAGACTAAACTTAGTTCAGTCCACTTAGAAAAGACAAACTCCTAGAAAATACTTTTGTGACAAGAGGTTCACAAGCTAAGCATAGGGAGCTATTAAATCAATAGGTGGATTGGGAGTGATTACAGAATTCCTTCCTAAGGGTTTATATCAGTGTCTGGAAAGAGTTGGGATGTAAGTGGGTAGAACTGTTTCAGCTAGAATGAATAATGTGGGATTGCTTTGATGTAGAAAAACATGCTTTTAAAGGGCTGAAAAGTTGAAATGTGTTGAATGCTGAAATGTGTTGATTGAGAGTTGATTTCTCATTAAGGGGCTAATTCTATATTAAGAGCAGTTGGAAGTATTTTAAGCAGTTTTTTTTTTGTTTTTTTGTTTTTGTTTTTGTTTTTTTGAGACAGGGTTTCACTTTGAAGTTCAGGCTGGCCCTGAGCTCAGCCTGAAACTCACATCACAGCAATCCTCCTGCCTCTGCCTCCCGAGTGCTGGATTATAGGCGTGAGCTATCATGCCCAGCACTGTGGTTTGTGGTACTGATTGCTGCTGGGTGTGAGTCTCCACGCCTAGTATTATATGTGGTTACCAGGGATCGAACCTGGGTCCTTGCACTTACAAGACAGGTGCCAGAACCACTGAGCTAAATCCCCGGCCCAAGCAGTATTTATTTTTAAAGATCATGCTCATTAGAGTGAACTTTTATTATATTTTCTCTTTCTGTAAATTTTGAGACTATATCCTATCAATATTAAGAGAGCTTTGAGTCATGTTTGTAATGGGAAATGCATGCTGTTAGTATTTAGTTCCAGGTGGATGGAATGGCGTATAAATAGCTTGACCAGCATAGTTCTGTAGGCAAACTGCTTGTTACTGAAGTTAAGCTATGTAGTGTTGGTGGGTAAGCAGAATGTAGTGGGAGGTAATGATTAGGAGGTGATCACTGAAAATATATGGATGCTGTACTCAGATTCTTTTCCAGCTAGAGATAGGGGAATCAGGGAAGAGCAAGAAATAAGGGCTGACTTGGACTCTAGCAGGTAACTGGGGGTTACGAGTAGCAGTACAGTAGGGTGATGCAGAGATGACATGAGTGAGGGTGTGGATAAGATTGGGGGCTGCAAGACCAAGTTGGCTCTGAGAAAAGAGCTAAGTTCTACTTAGTGCTAACTATGCACGTGACACCATCTTAGAATCTTGTAATCCTTTCTATCTGGTCGTCACAACCCTAAGCTACAGGTATCATCATCTTTACTATTTTCTGTGTCTTACATCAAAGCCCAGAGAGAATAATTTGGCCAAGAATTTAGAGTTGCTAGATGTTGAATTTGAACCCAGGCTTGATTTACTTCAAAGTCTTCATTACATTTCCTTTTCCTTATAGACTAGGAAGGAAGCTGGAGGGTAATGATTAGAAACTGAAGTATACAATTCGGAATGTCAGAGGATGAGCAGTTTTGAGTGAGAACAAGTATAGACTGTGAAATTGGAAATTAAGATCATTGGCAATTTAAAAACAGCCTCCTCTACCCACCCCATACATTTTCCCATGTTATGACCCTGTGGAGTAGGTGTTTCAGTGGTCTTTATTTCGCAGCTGAGGCAGTCAAGATGAAGCAGGTTATTCACCTCAAGTCATAAGCTAGTAATTGTACAGCGTGATTGTTGCTCTGTTGAATATCTGTTCATGATGGCTGACACTGAGGAACAGAATAGTTGTAAAGTTGAGACACTAGAAGTAAAATCAAAGCTGAGTTTTGTCTCTGCCCTTCACCTGCTATACCATGGGCTAGTCATTTGTACTCTCAATGTGTTTCTTCTTCAAAGTGTTCTATGGCATGCCTGCCTTCCTCGTGTTACAAGTAGTTGAAATCAGACAAGATCATGCACTAAGTGGCAGAGCTGACATTTGGAGTCAGTATGTCAGGGGCCAAAACTCAGTGTCTTTCCTTCATCAATTGCTATTACATAAAACTCCAGAATTTAGCAAGGTCGTGGAAAACAAGATTAATACTGTAGAGCTTAGTTGTGTCATCAAAGGAAATTAAGGACACTTAGGAACAAGATAATACTGGTTAGAAAATGTTGGTTAAGTACTTTCTTGGATATGTAGATGTCAGATACCTTATATCAGAGTATTTTGGTAAATGTTGTTTATAGATACTGTTAATAAATTTTATTAATTGTATATGTTGCGGTACATAATGAATACACATCCCTCCCCCTTAGGTCTCCCTGCAACTGCTAATTCTTGGTTTCTTCCCACTTACGAAAGCTATGTTTTCATTCTATTTTCCCTTTCAATTCTTTTTCCTTGCATTCCCTTTCCTTTTCTTCCTTCTCCCTTCGTTTCCCCCGTTCATTTGAAAAATATCTCCCTATTTCACTATATCAATCGTGGATGGTATAGGAGAGTTTGGTTTTCGTATGAGAGAAATCATGAGATATTTAAGTGTGTGTGACTTACTTCACTTGATATTGTCTCACATTATATCCATTCACCTGTGAAGGTCACAAGATTATCTTAATACTCCCTTTGTATAAATACTACATTGTCTTTATCTGTCCATCTGTTGATAGGCTGTTTCCGAGATTTAGCTACTGTAAATTGTACTGCTACAGACATGGGTTTGCATGTATCCCTAATAACATGATTAACTCTTCTGAGAAGTTACCCACAAGGGAATACCTGGGTCCAGTGGAATTTCTATTTTTAGTTTTTTGAGGACTCTCCATACTGATTTCTATAGAGGTTTACATTCCCGCCAACTATTTAGAAAAGTTCCCCCCATTCTTGCCAGCATTTGTTATTATGTGATGGTATCTCAGTGTTTTAATTTGAATTTCTGTAATGGCTAGTGATGGTGAACTTTTCTTCATGTATTTATTGGCCATTTGTCCTGCTTCTGAGAAGTCTTACCTGTTTAGGTGACCCATTTTTTGATTGAGTTTTGCTTTTATTACAGTTGATGCTGATGTAACAGTGATAGGTTCTGGTCCTGGAGGATATGTTGCAGCCATTAAAGCTGCCCAGTTGGGCTTTAAGGTAAGGGTTAAGGTTTTTAAATTAGATGTACACACACTGTTGGGGACAAACAGGTCATATTTACAAAATATTTTTCAGATAAAAATGTAAATAATTTCTTAAATCTATAAATTTTTTTTTTTTTGAGACAGGATCTCGCTTTGTGGTTCAGGCTGGCCCTGAGCTCATCCTCAAACTCGTATCACAGCAATCCTTCTGCCTCTGCCTCCCGAGTGCTGGGATTACAGGCGTGAGCCACCACGCCCGGCACTGTGGTATGTGGTACTGGTTGCTGCTGGGCATGAGTCTCCACGCCCAGTATTGTATGTGGTTACCGGGATCGAACCCGAGTCTTTTCACTTGCAAGACAGGCACGGGAACCACTGAGCTAAATCCCCAGCCTCTATAAATTATTTTGTAATCCTAAGATTAGTAGAGTTTATTTGGTTTTAAGTCTTATAAAATGAAAAGTAAAGACCATTATTTTTCACTTCCCAGAAATTTTGATTTTGCTTCTAATCACACTTTGGAAGATAACAGCGATAGAACTAAAATCATATTTATGATCATCTTTTAGAGTAATTGACTTTGGGGTTACCTGAAGTTTCTTACTCGGTTGATAAAGTTTAAAGGACTGTATATTTAGTTGCTGAAAAGCACAGCTTGAGTATCTTGTTTGGAAAACAATTAGGATGGATACATTTGGAATTTAGTTAACTGAAATATTGCAGGTTTTATATGGATAAATAAAATTTTCTTTGGTTGTAGACAGTCTGCATTGAGAAAAATGAAACGCTTGGTGGAACATGCTTGAATGTTGGTTGTATTCCTTCCAAGGTGAGTGTATGTTTTTGAACAGTGAAGACATTTTTCCCACCTGCCACCCAAAACACAGATTTGTTGAAACTGTATCATTAAGCTAATACACTTCATAAAAAGTAAACCCAAGTACAATTAACCATTGTAAGAGTGCCTTTGCAAGTCAACACACGTCCCTGAAATAATCTCCTTGTCTCAGAACATCTGGCCTTTTCAGACCGATATTCCATTTTTATCTCTTTAGTTGTCCTTTGCCACTGAAATAGATAACAGTAAATTCTACATGTAGGTCCTTAGGAATGTAACCATAACTGCCTTTGTTTTTTTAATTTGCCACCCTGATGTGTTTTTACGCCTTTTTTGTTCTTGTTGGTTGAATGTTTTTAATGCCAGTGTTGTTTGTCTTAATTACAGAAGACAAGAAAACGAATTGGTATAGTCTTATTTACTGTTCATTGGAGAGAAACTGGTGCTTTTGATTGTAGAGTGTGTTTATGACTAATTGATAGTTTTTTGTTTCCTTTAGGCTTTATTGAATAACTCTCATTACTATCATATGGCCCATGGAAAAGATTTTGCCTCTAGGGGAATTGAAAGTAAGTATACTTTTTATATTTAGCTATTTTTGGGCATGTTTGACTTCTCCCTCTGAGTATTTGTATCTGTTATATTTGAATAGATTTTTAGTGTGAAAAGATAAAGAATCTTAAATGTATAGACATTTAACAGTGTTTAGATCAGATTCTTACCATGATATTTTTGTTCCTTTTCCCTGAAGTCTACTGTTTTTGTTGTGACTGGATTGTCAAGGGAGGCTGAGTTTCTGAGTGCCGTGGGCAGATAGGAAGGAAAGCAGGCAGCAGCAGGCTGTTGGTAATAGAAAACAAAGAGCAAAGAGTGAGATAGAATCATTATAGGAAAGGGAAGACATTTCATAATATTTGACTTTGGTATGTCTTGCCTTGTGCTGTACATTTTTGGACTTTCATTCTATGCAATTACCCTTATGGACAAGCTGTTTCTAGGACAGTCTGTGAAAGAGCTAGTATACTGTAGGGTATTATTTTCCTTCATTTGTTTCTTTGCAGCCCTGGGCTTATGAAAGGGCGGTGTGTAGGTGACCTCCCTGGTATGGAGGTGGCTGCACTAACGCAGTATGTTAAGCTACTTGAAAGATACACTAATGCTAAGAAAGAAGAAATAGGGCTTTACATTCCACCTCTCTCATGCTAGTAAGTAAAAAAAAATCCCTCGAGGCCTTTTCCTCATCCCTGGGACACTTATTCATTAGGTAAGCTGATTTCTCCTTTTTTTCTCCCCCACCTTCCAAGTTGAGGATTGAATTCTTGGCAGCTTACCTCTAAAGTTCTATTGAGTTGAGCATTCTTATCTCGTAGTGTTGCTTCTGAGTATTCTTCTGCCTGGTATGTAGTTGATTAAAGCAAACACTAGTATTGAGCTTCTGTATTTGAACTGTTTGGATATATACTTTATTAGTTTTTACTTCCTTAAGTTTAGAATTTTCTTTCAATATTTCAGGTGATGTTTTATTAGTTTGCCATTTTTACTTACATTTCAGTAACTGCCATCAGGTGCTTGAAGAATATGTCACAGTGGGATATAATATTTCATTTTGGACTGCATTTTTACCCAGGATGTGTATTTTAGCATTTGACCGGTTCTGGTGTTCTGATATATTAACTTTTTAAGATTATGTCAGTTATTCAATTTAAAACTTTTAAAAATACTACCTTTGATACAGGTCTATTGGCATTTAGCTGAAAATTTTTAGACCTTGCTTAGTAAAAACACCATATAGTGTTTCAGGAATCTAGATAAGGACTAAAAGATTTATTTAACGTATTACAGTGTCTGAAGTTCGCTTGAATTTAGAGAAAATGATGGAGCAGAAGAGTAATGCAGTAAAAGCTTTAACAGGTGGAATTGCCCATTTATTCAAACAAAATAAGGTTGGTGTTCAATGTTTAGATTTCTGCTTTGTTTTTTTATACACTCAACATTGAATTGTGCAAATAAAATGATGTTACTGGAATCTGACTGCTGGGGGAATATGGGTTTAAGTTAAAACAGTGCTGGGCCAGGGATTTAGCTCAGTGGTACCATGCCTACCTTGCAAACACAATGGCCTAAGTCCAATGGTATCTACCCTCACCAAAAAAAAAAAAAAATTAACAATGCTAACTTGAAGTAGATTTTCTTGACGTATTAGGATTTTTGCTGCCATGCATGTGACATTGCTAAGTAATGAAACATTTTGTATTATAGTTATTTCAAGAAATCATTTTAATTTGAGTGATTTATAAACATTATTTTACAAAGGTGGTTCACGTCAATGGATATGGAAAGATAACCGGTAAGAATCAGGTGACAGCTACTAAAGCCGACGGCAGCACTCAGGTTATTGATACGAAGAATGTTCTGATAGCCACGGGTTCAGAAGTCACTCCTTTTCCTGGAATCACGGTATTTATGCTAATTTTACAGCTATTAGAATCTTCCTTTAGAAGTAAGTTTTGTAAGTTCCTTTGTGCTGTTCATAAATTCTGAATGAGAGAATGCATATTGGAACATTGTACTTTGACAGTTATTCGGCTTTGGAAAATTACTCGTCCTTATTTTCAAGTGATTCTAACAAGATATAAAACATACTAACATATATTTTGAGTTCAGAATGAAGTTAAAATTGACCATTTTGTCTTAGAATGCTGAATAATATAAAGTTAGCATTTTTAATGAGACTTTATGAAGTTGGGTATATAGAAATCATAGGTACCACAAAACAACTTGTTTCATACTTTTAGTGATTTTTGTGGAGTGACATTAATTTATAAAATACTGGGTATTTTTCAAGTAATGTTGATTGTACCTTTTCCCGTCATAGATTGATGAAGATACAATAGTGTCATCTACAGGTGCTTTATCTTTAAAAAAAGTTCCAGAGAAGATGGTTGTTATCGGTGCAGGAGTAATTGGTGTAGAACTGGTAAGTAGTGTCTGTCTTCTCTCCATAGACTTCGGAGGGACATTAACTTCCTATTTGATTCTTAGGCCAGTTAGCACTGAGTTTTTGTTTTGTTTTTTTTTTTTGAGACAGAGTCTCGCTTTGTCGTTCAGGCTGGCCCTGAGCTCAGCCTCAAACTCACATCATAGCACTCCTCCTGCCTCTGCCTCCCGAGTGCTGGGATTACAGGCATGAGCCACCACACCCGGCACTGTGGTATGTGCTGGTTGCTGCTGGGGTGAGTCTCCACGACGAGTATTGTATGTGGTTACCGGGGATCGAACCCAGGTCCTTCCACTTGCAAGACAGGTGCTGGAACCACTGAGCTAAATCCCCGGCCCCAGCACTGAGTTTTACTTAAACACAGCTAGTACTAGCAAATGTACTTTTTCTTCTAAGACAACCTGGTTTGGTAATCATGAGTCATTAGGCTATTGTCTTATTTCACAGTCTGTTTTTTCTACCCACTTCGGTTCCTTGAACTGATCTCTTTTTTAATGGGAGAGATGTCCAGATACTTAAAGCCAGTTTCACTCAGCAGATTGCGTTCCAGGTAAAGACCACAGCTCTTACTGAGACACGCATGACACAGCTCTCCCCTCCCTCTTTCTTTACGTTTTGCATTTCTTTTTCCAGTGACCTCTTTCCTTCACTTTAGGCGTCTTCTCCCAAGGCCATTGCCCCTTGCATCAAGATGGTACAGTGCTTCTGAAGCTATCAGTTTAAACATTTTATTCTCTAATTACAGTCTTCTTAGTTACTCCTAATGTACTCTGTACATGTAGTATTATCCCCTTTGCTGTTTTGACAGTGTTCCTCATTAGTTTAGATCCCATGATCTACCACTTTCATGCCTCTGAAGGTGGCCTGGAGTTACTTGCCTCGTTGTTTTGTGGTATTTGCGTGGCACAGCTCTAGTCCTGGTTAAACCCACCTCTGCCTTTTAAAAAGCTATTCCCAGTATGTTGACTGTGCCTGGAGAAAAGACAGACTCTGAGTAGATTATGCATCAAAGCCACAACAGGAAGCCATAACAGAAAGCCCAGCCTGGTAGCAGTCCACCATGCCCTGGTTGGTGCCCTGGCCTGGTCTGTGCCGTGGCTGGCTTATTTCCCGCACTTGCTCTTTCTTACCTCCAGTGACACTATATGCTGCAGCAGCTACCCTTATTTCCTAAATGTCACAGGGAAGAGGAGCCATCAGAGGAGCGCTCCTTCCCCTGGAGCCCAGATTGGAAATGCTTTTACTTGTTTCACAGCTGTTTTTTCTTCTTCTTACTGTTCCTTTTCTAAGATTAATCCTTTCATTGGTGCTTGGTAGCACATCATCTTTTTAACTTCTCAGGGATTTAATTGTGTGATTTTTAAAAATTTTACTCTTCGGTTTGTACTTTTCTATTTCTGCCGTTTTTGTTTGCAGGAGAATGTGCCTGAGTGTACCATGTGCTGCACACATGTGCTCACACTAGCAAGCTTGGCTCACATTTACGTGGACCTTCTGAACTGGTGTCCTGTGGTTGTTAACATCCCTGTCACTTCGCGTCACAGCCAGGCTTCTCTGAAGAATCGATCGTGTTCTGTTTCATGAGCTCCTGCTCATTCCTCACTCCTTGGCTGCTTGTGACAGTGATTGTTTCTGAAAAGGACCATGGGTTTACTGCTGAATCTGGTGGACTGTTTTCACACTGCTGTGTCTGGCAGCTGTAGGCATCGTGACTGTTCACTTTGGATGGCTTTCCCTGATTTCTCATTCCACACACTGCTGGTTTTACATGTGACTTTGGGGACTTATGTGCTTTTCTCAGCCCCACTCCTCTTTTTTTGCAAGACTGGAGACTGAATGGAGGGCCTGTTGTGTGCCGGGCAAAGGCTCAGCCACTGAGCAAGAGCACTGGCCTTCAGCCTTCCCTTTAATTGTGAATGTTACTTTGCTTCTGTTACCACATTTTTTCTAGACTGTGTTCCACAGAAGATCCTCTTGTCACCTGAGTTACCAAAGAACTCATAGTATCTGCAGCCCGACCTCTCCACGTCTCTGGATTTCCATATCTAGATGTCCCAGCATCTTCACTGTGTGTCTTGCAGCCACTGTGCTCAGTGAACGTGTAACCTCACTTTTCTGTTCCCCTTCTCCTTTCCCTTCCCCAAATGGAACAAGCCTGTTTCTCTTCTAAAACTTCCCATCTCTGTGAGTGGTGCTGCCATCTGTATAGAGGCTTAAGCAGAGCACTAAAGGGGTATCTGATTTTCCCCTGCCTCATGTCCCGTACACAGTCCTTGGTTTCTATTGTGAGTCTCCCTGACAGTTATCTCTGGATAACTCACTCCCCTTCACACATCTGATGAATTTTGCATATGGAATTCTAATTTCTATTTTTATTTATTTATTTATTTATTTTTGGAATTCTAGTTTTTAAACCTAAAGAAGAGACATTCCTTTATTCTTGTTATAATTTAGTATTGTTCAGTTTCACCCATTATTCCAATCTACTTAGTCTTGATTCTGATATTTGTATGTGTATCTGTTGTTTCTTGCTCTTCTTCAGATTCAGAAATTTGGAGAGTGTTAAAGCATGTGTACCTTCGAACTGATCTCATCTCTTTGTTAAACAAGCTGCCTCTTTGTCATTCAAGTTAATTGGTATACATCATTTTATTCTTGAGTTTCTTGGTACATTTGAGAGATGCATTACGATCACATTCAACGTTGAGAATTTGTATTTGTCCATGATGTATCTTGATTCTCATAGTATACATTTTGGACCACCATTAAGTCTGGGTTTTTTGTTGTTTTTGAGACAATCTGTTACATACTTAAATTGTCATGAGATTTCCTACTGTTGAACAGACTGATCTCATCAGTTTGACTGGGGAGTCGTCTTCATTTGAAGATAACTTTGTTTTTACATCTTTCTTTTTGCTAATGATATTTTATTCATTACAGTTTAAAAATTGTTTTCATAGTTGAATAAAAGAAGCAAGAAAAAAAGAAAAAGACTTACCTTATTTTGGCTAGTGTAGTATTTCTAAGCAATTCTGTTTTTTCATCTCAGCATCTTACATTAGTCTTTTTATGAGCCTTGGGTTGTTTCACATATTTTAATGTAATGTTTGAAGTATTACTGTATTGAATTAGTTCTCAAATGTCTTTTTAAAAATGGAAACTTAGGAAACATACTGTGTAACAATGGCTTTCTTTTCTCATGAAAATGATACATAGAACTGTATTTTATTTGTACCGTTTGCCTTTTTCCATTCTGGCACGGTATGGTGGTAGAGAATGTAGGTTTTAATTTTCTAGTGCCTGGTTTTTTTCTTTGTTTGTTTTGAGACAGGATCTTGCTTTGTAGTTCATGCTGGTCCTGAACTCAGCAATCCTCCTGCCTCTGCCTCCTGAGTGCTGGATTATAGGTGTGAGCCACCACGCCCAGCACTGTGGTATGTGGTACTGATTGTTGGTGGGCATGAGTTACCACACCCAATTTTGTTGTATATAGTTACCAGGGATCAACTAGGGACATTGCACTTGCAAAGCTGGCGCTGAAACCACTGAGCTAAATCCCTGAGCCCCTCTAGTGCGTGTTTTTAATAGTCATGATACTTATTTTCCTGATCATTTTTGGTTCCATTTCCTCCATCTCCTCAGATGCCCTGTGCTTTTACTATGTCTACCTTCTAGTTTCCTATTATCTCTCAATTTTTCATTATATTTTTATTATATATTTTTATTTTCTCATTTATATTGTAGGTTTCCCATGTAAGAAAATATGATATTTAACTTTCTGAGCCCAGTTTATTTCGATTTTATGAAGGTCTTGAGTTCTGTTTTCCTGCAAATGATACAATTTCATTCTTCATGACTGAATTATTATTCCACATGTATATGTACAGTGGTATCTTGGTTCACAAACTTAATTGTCCTGTGATTTTTGGAAAAGATGGTGACATTTGTGTAGGGATGGTAGCTGTGGTCATGTTTGTCATCAGATGCAGACAAAACAAAAATGAAACAAATTTTGCCAAACAAAATATTGTCACATGCCTATTTATGAGCCATATTGTTTGAATTGAGGACAGTGCACTGCATTTTCTTTATCACTCATCTGCTGACAGGCATCTGGGCTGTTTCTGTAGTTTAGCTCTTGTCTTCAAAAGAGAGGAGATTGTGTTAATTGAGGGCTAATCAACCTTGTTCTGTCAACATTTAGACATTCCCTGAGTAATGCACCTTTATGTGGAGCTCAGAAGAGATCTGACCTAAAGTTTTAAGGTAACCAAGATACAAAATGAAATTCAAGCTTTATTCTGCTGTTAGTTTCGTCCTAGGCATGTGTCGGCCCCAGTGAAAACTCAGGGTTTTTAGCAAAGACTGCTTTGAAGTTTCTGATGGCTTCAGAAGAAAACCAACTGTGCTTCTAGTGAGTAACGGACCAAATGCCGTCCTCGGTTCCGGAAGTGGTGTTGACTACTTGGCCTCTGCCTGCATCATGTGAACACTGGAAAATTGCCCGTCTGTTGAATTTGTACCTCATGTCATGGCAGGCAGGACCTAAACATGGGCCGAGGCTTCATACACTTCCAGACTTGATTTGGAAGTGTGGCTGGCTAGTGTCTGCATGCCCCATGTTTACTCTGAACATCCCCGGCAGGGTTGGAGGGTGGTGTGTGCAGGATCTGTGTTGGTATGAGGGACTGCTGCTGTTTGTGCAGGAGTGCCCCTACAAGCACACCGCTGAACTCTGCCTGCCGCTGTACTCAGAGCACTGATGATTTGTGCTTTTCATCTGCTCTGCTGAGATCTCTCAGTCAAGTGTGGCCCCCCTGGAGCTGGGCCCCAGTCTCTCTCCCACCTCAGTGGTTTCAGTTTTAACTACTGCAAGCCTCTCTCCCCCAGGACCCATACTGTCAGCATGGTGCTCACTTCCTCCCTGTAGCAGGGTGTGGTTACTTTTTGGAGTTAGAAAATGGGCATTTTCTGCATTTAGGCAGAGGGAGTTACTCAAGAGAGCTACCCACCCCAATTGTGCCGAATTGTTTCCTGCTTGTTCTATGCAGGCAAAGGCAGGGTGGAGTTTGTAGCTTCTGAGATGACTTCTCTCCCATCCCTTGAGAGAAAAGATGGAAATTAACACCCCCGCCTCTGTTCTCTTGGCTGTAACATGCTCTCCTATTCACTTCGGCTGTATCTGTCCAGGAACAGAGTCACTTCTCACAAGAGTGTGCTGAGTTCCCTTTTCCTGCTGCATGAGAGGGGAAAACCCGCTCCCCAAATGAGCTGCAGTTCATTTTGTACATTGCTTCCATTAATCTTTCTTTTTTGTTTTGTTTTTTGAGATAGGATCTTACTATGTAGTTCAGGCTGACCTTGAAGACACTGTGTAGCCCAGGCTGGCCTCAGTCTCCTGAGTAATAGGATTATAGGCATGTGCCACCATGTCCAACTAGTTTATTTATCTTTCCAGATGCCAGTATTTCGTGGGTTTTGCCTGGTTGCTATCTTTCAAGATGCAGTCCTTTGTTGTTCTGCAGTACCCTCTGTCAGTCAGCTTTTCTATGGCTGAGACACAATACCCAACAGCTGCAAGTTGAAAGATTTAAGATAGCTCACAGTTCCAGGAGATTTAGCACATGGTTGCCTGGCTCCAAGGCAGAAATCTCATGGTGGAAGAGCATGGTAGTGCAAAGCTGCTTAGTGATGGTGGCCAAGAAGATGAGTAGGGGAAGAGCACCAGAGAAGAACTGGCAAGGGACCTTATATAGTAAGTACCAGCCGTCCTGCCCTGGGACCCCTAGACACTGTGTGCTTCACACAGCTGCCATCCACCCCTTGTCACCTTCACACCAAATACATCTCCTTAAGCTGCACTTAATCTCCAGGTTAAGACAAAGGCAAATTCGTAATTCAGCCTGCCTTAGTACAGCTATCCCATGTACCACTGGAAATACAGTCATCTTTCCCCAAAGTGTTCCCCGTTCCAGGATTTTTAAAAAGTCTTTGGTCCCTTCTGAGACTCAAAGCAAACTTAGTTGAGTTTCTGTAAAAAACAAAAACAAGTTGCATAATCCTAAGGTACAAGAGCACAAGTAAACATTCACATTCCGAAAGAGAAGAATAAGGGGATAGAGAAGAACTGGACCTCAGCAACACTGAGCCTCAGCAGGGCAGAGTGTGTAGCTCCAGGACACGTGGTGGTAAATGAGTTCTGAAGGGCAGAGTAGCCCCATTCCCTGAGCCTTTGCTAGCTGAGCCCACGCGTCCTCTCGGGCTGGCTTCACGCAGTCGTCAGCCTCTCCACACAGATGTTCTTGCCTTTCTGGCAACTCTGACTTCCCGAGGAATCTACTGCATTTGACTTTATTCCCACAGGTTCCTCCCCTACCTCCCCAGGCTCCTTCCTTGGCCTTCCAGGACCTTCTTTTTTTAAAATTGAATTCTCTATTGGTACATTTTATATACTCCTCATGATCACACTCTCAGTATTGAGAATTTGTACCAGTACATGACATGACTTAATTCTTATCATTTCCCATTCCCCTACCCACCCTACAACTCCTCTGCCCCCATATATATGTGTTTTATTTCCTTTTTAACATTTTTTTCTTTCCCCTTGTTACTTACACCTACCCTTTTCCCTTTGAATATTTTCTGTTTCACAATATATATCATGCATTCTAGAGCTCATTTATATCTTCAGATTCTCATACCAGAGAAAAGATGCAGTATTTACACATCTGTGACCTATTTATTTCACTTATGAGTATGTCCTCAAGGTATGTCCATGTGAGTATAAGGGACTCAAACCTGCCAGTCTTTATGGCAGAGTAATACTCCATTTCATTTGAAAAAAAAAAACCAAAAAAACAAACCATCTTATCCAGTCTCCAAATGATGGGCATTTGGGTTTTTTCCAAGATTTAGCTATCACAAACTGAGCTGCTATGAACATGGGTGGGTGCACGTATGTTGCAGTGATACAATTCTTTTAATTCTTTCATGTATATTTCTGGCAGGGAAGTAGGGTCAAATGGAACCTCTAATCCTGGTTTTTTGAAGAATTTCCACACTGATCTCTGCAGTGGTTGCACAAGTCTGCATTCCCACCAGTAGTGGAGAAGGGTTCCTTTCTCCCCTTGCCAGCATTTGTTGCTGATTAATTTTGTGTAGCAGCCAATCTTTGTGGAATGAGATGAAATCTCAGTGTTTTCATTTGCATCTCTCAAAGACCAGTGATTTATTGAACATTCTTCATATGCTTCTTAGCTGCTTTTAACTTCTTCCGCTGAAAAGTGGAGGACCTTCTTTGGAATCTGGGTTGGAGAGTCCTTGGCCCTACAGCTTTGGTGTGCTGCATGTCCACAGAACTACCAGCTTGTGAATGATGCTAATGCCTACTGTCAATGGAAGCAGTGGCCAGGCCATCTTGGGTCGTGGCTGCTGCAGCCTCTCAGTGCCTGAAGTGCTAAGCATGATAAATCCCAGGGAACAAATTCCTAGTTCTTCATGAGCAGTGGTACCGGGAATTCTCTTCTCAAGTGAAAGGTTAACACTTGCACCTTTAGCCTACAGTGAGTGAAGAGTTCTGCTGATTCCCGAGGTGCTCAAAGCTTCTTTCCTATACAAAATAAGTGGTTGAGTGTGTGTATGTGTGTCACTGTCACTGTGACTACTCCAGGTTAGACTTGAACTCTTTATGTGGCCCTGCTGGCCTCAAATTCAGGGTAATCCTTCCTGACTCAGCCTCTCTCTAATGCTGGGATTATAGGAGTGTATGACTGTGCCTGGCTACCTGGTTCTTTTTGATGGCACAGATCTCTTTAGCATCCATATTTCTTGGCTTCAGCTTTACACATGGTTTCTTCTCAGCCAAAATGTAAGTTTTGCAAATTTTTTGAGTGTGGCTTTTTGTCCCATTACTCACAGTAAATCTGGCAAAAGTAGCCAGTAATACCCACTGTGAATGTGGGGCTGTCTGTATCTGTTCACCTGACTTGAAGGCAGAAAACTCAGGGCAGAAAGGTGCAGCAGGCCAGAGCCCTCTAAGGGCCCCCAGAAGCGGAGCCAGGCAGCAGACAGTGCCACCGATAACTGTGCAGGAACCGTGTAGCGTGAGTATCTAGGATTATGTCTCCAAGTGCTTAGCAGATGTGCTGGCTGTCTCATCCATCTGGGTTGACATGTCAGTAATAGTCACACACCCTGTCGCCTCATAGTCATGTGTCTGACTCTGAATGCAGGCTGCCGGCCGCCTCCCATCTTCTGAATGTGGGAGAATGTTTTACAACAGGACATATTTAAATCTTAGTTTCAGCTCTGCCTCTTATTTGGTCCGTCTTTCTGAACTAGCTGGTTTATTTTTAAAAAAGAAAGTAATAATTGTGATTTAATAGTGATACATTTCAAATAATGCAATAACTGGTAGATACTAATGGAAGTTTCTGTCTCTAAGAACTTTGAAATTAGTTTTCCTAAAGAATAGAGCACTTGGGCTGGGGATTTAGCTCAGTGGTTCTGGCACCTGCCTTCCAAGAGCAAGTGCCTGGCTTCCTTCGATAGATCCTTGGTAACAACATACAACAGTGCCGGGCATGGAGACTCACGCCCACCAGCAATCAATACCACATACCACAGTGCTGGGAGTGGTGGTTTATGCCTGTAATCCCAGCACTTGGGAGGCAGAAGCAGGAGGATTGCTGTGAGTTCAAGGCTGAGTTCAGGGCCAGCCTGAACTACAAAAGCGAGACCGCCTCAAAAAAAAAAAAAAAAAAAAAAGGAATAAAGCACTTTACTATTGATTGTTTTCTGCACTGAGTGATGCAACTAGTACATGTTACTGTTTCTGCACCTTGTTTCTTACTAATGCTAATTAGGTTCAGAAGGGTATTGCTGCTGCTGCTGTTACTACTGTGTTCTTTTAAACAGCTTTATGGAGATGTAACTCAGATGTTACTCTTATTTAAGAAGTGTGCCATTTGGTGCTTTTAGTTCACAGTTCAGAGTTGTGCATCTGTCACCACTGTCTAGCACAGGACCTTTTCCTCGTCTCAGAAAGAAGTCAGGTGCCTTTCCACAGAGTCTTCACTTCTCCCTTCTGGACTCTGCAAAGCACTAATCCACATTCTGCATCTCTGTAGTTCTTGTTCTACACCTTTCATGTAAATGGAATCTTAAAATGCATAGCATTTTGTGTCTGGTTCTTTCAACTAGGATATTCTAAAGGTTCATCCAACCTGTAGCATGTACTTTATTTCTTTTTGTAACCAAATATTTCATTCTCTGAGCTTAGGATATTTGTTTATCCATTAATTAGTGGATCGACAGCTGGGTATTTCTACATTGGTGCTGTTACGAAAAGCACTGCTGCACATATCCATGTATAAATTTTTTATGTAGGTACCTGCTTTTGTTTCTTTCAGGTATATATCAAGGAAGATAACTGTCACGTTTCAAGTGACTAAGTCCTTGAGTCACTGATGCCAGAGTGGCCACAGTATTTTATAATCCCAGCCGTAGTGGAAGTTTCCATTTCTTCTTCTTTACCAGTACTAGTACTGTCCTTTTAATTTGAGTGATTCTTTTTTTTGTATTTTTTTGAGACAAGGTCTGGCTTTGTAGTTCAGGCTGGCCCTGAACTCAGCAATCCTCCTGCCTCAGCCTCCCAAGTGTTGGGATTACAGGTGTTAGCACCACACCCCGCAATTTGAGCCATTCTAAAGGGTGTGTAGTAGTCTGTCATAGTTTTAAGAATCTTTATGTGCTACTTTGCCATTTCTGTATGATCTTGAAGTGTCTTTTCTAATATTTTATATGCCTTTATTTGGTTTGTTTTCATATTGAGTTCAGAGTGTTCTTTTTGTAATCTGGATATAAAACCTTTATCATATAGATGTTTTATATGTGCTTCTTTCCAGTACTGTCTTTTATTTTTGTGTTCTTAATGTTCTAAGATTTTAAAATTTCATTGAAGTCTAATTTATTATTTTTTGTGTATTTTGTCCAGTATGCTTTTAATATTAGGTACAGAGATTGTCTTGTGTATGCTCAAAGTTTATAGTCCTGGGTTTTAGGATTCTGTTGTGACTTAAGTGACCTTATATGCTCAGCTTTGATTCCTAAAGATAATGAAGTTTGTGAAATGAACAAACAAACTTGAGTTGGAAAGGTAAACTATTGTAAATGACTAGATTTTGTAAACAGTATGTTCCTAGTTTTTCACATTTAATGCTGTAAAATTTTGTTCATCTTCTGTATCGTTTATAAACATTCAGTAGCTATGCTATGCTAATTGTTACAATTAAAAACTAGTGTTCAATTTAAATTATAATTAGATGAAAATATAAATGCTTCTTGAGGAAATAAAACACAAGAGTGGCTTAGGATTTTCCGAACTTCACTGGTTCTTAGCAGTGTGAAGATTTTTTTGCCTCAGGATCTTTGCACTTGCTCCTTTGTTTGAAACCCTTTTGTGGGTGCCTGTTCAGTAGACCGTGCGCTTCCCTCTCAGGCCTTAGGGCCACTCTCACTGAGGCCTGCCCCAGTCAGGTATTTAAAGTGTAGTCCCTCTTACGCCGGGCAGAGGCCATCCTGGGGGACATAGCACGTTGAAAGCCAGCTTGAACTATGTAGTAAGACCCTGCCACAAAACAATACCAAAAATGTAATTTTTTATCTGAGTAAATTAGTCTTGGTTCTACAATGTACTTTATTTTTCTCATAGTACTTTATTATCTTCTAGCGTGAATTATATTTCCTCTGCTTGAATATAAGGGATTTGTTTTTGTTCACTAATATGCCTAAAGACTAAAATGATATCTAGCATGGGACATCAGTAAATGTTGAATGAGTAAGGGAATATATGCTGTTATACGTATTTGCCCCAGTGTTGCTGTTATTTATTTGATTAGTGTTTTGGTTCTGGGGATGGAACTCATGACCTTGTGTTTGTGAGGCAGGCACTGAGCTAAATCCCCAGCGTTAATTTTAAACCACACTCAAAGGCATTAGCAAAAGAAAATATCTTATGGTCATTTATTTAAGGTTGATGTAGTGATCACTTACAGTAGTTATGAGAACTTTTTATGATTCCTGCTTTTCAATCATTTGCAGGGTTCTGTCTGGCAAAGGCTGGGTGCAGACGTGACAGCAGTTGAGTTTTTGGGTCATGTAGGTGGAGTCGGGATTGACATGGAGATTTCTAAGAACTTTCAGCGGATCCTTCAAAAGCAAGGATTTAAATTTAAATTGAACACAAAGGTTACTGGTGCCACGAAGAAATCAGATGGCAGAATTGATGTTTCGTAAGTATGCTGTGCTTTATCTTGGATGTGTTATTTTGTCTGTTTCTTTTAGAAAAACTCAGGTTTTCAGAATCAGACTAACAAATGCTGTGTGGGATTTTTGTAATTCGCAGTGTTGTTGCTTGATATAGCTCAATATTGTTTCTCAAATAGCGCCCTGAAATTCATGGGTTCAGTTTATACTGGAAAAATGTACCTTTCTATAATATACATTCAGAAAGACTAAAACCCAGCTTTCAGTGAAGTTCATTATTTTGAGACTTTATGTGGGGAAATAATAGTATTAGATTGCTTATTATTGACAGTTGTGCCTTGAATCATGAACTTACCTTTTTCTACAACTCTAGTCACAGACTAGAATCCAGTTCAGTGGAATAGGTTCAAAGTTGACCATATGGAGAAATTTTGGTTTGTGACCAGAATCTTGGAAAGAATTAACTTCATGAAGTGAGGCACCACTGTATATACATAATAACTCACCTAAGGTCAGTTACGTGATAGTGCGGGGCCAGCACCCGGACTTGGACCATACTGACTCTTGAGACCTGTGTGTGGGTTTTGGTTGGCTTTTTTAGTGAAGGGGATGGGACCACAGGTGTCCTGTTTGCTAGGCAAGCATTAAGCTACATCCCCAGTGCTAAGCCTGTGTCCTGAATTCCTTTTTTATAAAATTTTGTTGATAAAACTTTAGAATTTTTTCATTCCCTTTTGTATGTATAATGAACTAATCATAGATTATTTGAAATGTCATCGCTACTTGAGAAATCTCTGATCTTCAGTTTCTTGTCAATGTAGCTGTATGTTTAATGGTTATACACTATGCATTGTTTAGTATTGAAGCTGCTTCTGGCGGGAAAGCTGAAGTTATCACATGTGATGTGCTCTTGGTTTGCATTGGTCGGCGACCCTTTACTCAGAATTTGGGACTAGCAGAACTTGGAATTGAACTGGATCCCAGAGGTAGAATTCCAGTCAACAGCAGATTCCAAACGAAAATTCCGAAGTAAGTTAGATAATTCACATCCATCCATCCTTCTTTCTTTTTTTTTTTTTTGAGACAGGGTCTCGCTTTGTAGTTCAGGCTGGCCCTGAGCTCAGCCTCAAACTCACATCACAGCAATCCTCCTGCCTCTGCCTCCCGAGTGCTGGGATTACAGGTGTGAGCCACCACGCCCGGCACTGTGGTATGTGGTATTGGTTGCTGCTGGGTGAGTCTCCACACCCAGTATGGTATGTGGTAACCGGAGAATCGAACCCGGGTCCTTGCGCTTGCAAGACAGGCGCTGGAACCACTGAGCTAACTCCCCGGCCCCATCCATTCTTCTTTCTCTCTGCCCCTCTCCCCCTGTGCTGGCCTTCTGTCTGCGTCTGTCCTCTTCCCCGTTAAAATATATATATTGGCTTTAGGGAAAAATAACATACTTCAAGGTGTAAAGTCAGAAATGACTACATTTTTCATTGTTCAAAGATTAGAGCCTAAATGCATAGGTTGGCGAAGGGTTGTGTTTGATTGTTTTGGATACAGAAGCATTTATCTTTCCTGCAAGTAGTAAATGTATCTTCGCTTTCCGAAGCTCACTGTTTCGTTTGCTTTCTGGCAGCATCTATGCTATTGGTGACGTAGTTGCTGGCCCGATGCTGGCTCACAAAGCTGAGGACGAAGGCATCATCTGTGTGGAGGGCATGGCTGGGGGTGCAGTGCACATTGACTACAACTGTGTGCCGTCGGTGATTTACACGCACCCTGAGGTTGCTTGGGTTGGCAAATCCGAGGAGCAGTTGAAGGAAGAGGTAACCTTGAATTGGACGCTTTGCTGCTGGTTTGTGAGTGGAGCTAAGGACACTGCAGCAGAGATCAAGTATCTGATCATTGTATTCAGTTTTCTGCAGCCCATTGGAACAGTGATAGTTTGTATGTGTTTCTCCTTGGGATCCTGAAGAGATCATTTGCTTCTTTGCTTTATTGGCAGGAAGAGAGGGGCAGATATGCTGCCTGCATTCAAAATTACTAATTCCAGAGCTTTTATATTTGACATTGAATGCAACCAGATGCAAAATTTTGTTTGTATTTTTACTCGAAACCATCACTTTAACCTGCCTTTTGGTCTGTCTTTATGTTTTGAACAGATGGTCAACATTCTCACTAGTAGGAATGAACCTTTTCCATACTTAAGTAGGTTCCCATTTTTTCTCTCACAGGGTATTGAGTACAAAGTTGGGAAATTCCCGTTTGCTGCTAACAGCAGAGCTAAGACAAATGCTGACACAGATGGCATGGTGAAGATTATTGGGCAGAAAGCAACAGACAGAGTGCTGGGAGCACATATTCTGGGACCAGTGAGTATTGTAAAGCTAAAGAAACTCTTTAAGATTTCTGGAAAACATTGCTTTTTTTTTTTTTTTTTAAACACCGATTGATCGATTGATTGACAGGATCTCACTGTGCATGCAGTTAAGGCTGGTCTTGAACTGTGTGGCTTAGGCTGGCCTCAAACTTGTGGCAGTCCTTCCTCAGCCTCCTGAGTGCTGGGATTGTAGGCATGCAACCACCATGCTGAGCCTTGGAAAGACTGCTATTTAATACTAATTTCAAGCAACCTGGTATTTACTTTCTGATGGTATTAGTTCCCCTGCCTTTCTCTGACCTCATCTCTCTGTTTGCCTTTGATTTTTAATTTCTTACCACATTGGCTGCCTTTCACTTTCAAAATAGGCCAGATCTGTTGGCGCTTTAGGGCCTTTGTGCTTGTAATGTGCTCTGGCCAGGATGCTCTGCCGCAGGATCCTCGGCTTGCTCTTCTTAGATCTCGGCTCAGACATTAACCTGTAAGGGGAGCCTCAGACTGTCTGAGACTGAAATGTATGCTTCGCTAGGTGCCTGATGTAGCCATAAAGGTGAGAGAGTATTTCAGGGCTTTCTGTCACTTCCCCAGGTATATACATGAACCCCATTTTTACAATAACCCTGTGGGGTAGGTGCTGTTACTTCTGAAGCGAGGGAACTGAGTGAAGTGCAGTCAGTGAGTGGCTGAGCCAGCCACATAGCAGGGTTTGCATCCAGGCCACCTGGCTTCAGAGCCAAAGCTCCTTCTCTGTTAAGCTTTGCTTTGTTTTCTTTTTCTGAATTTTTCCCCTTAACTGCCGCAATAAAGACGTAAGGAAATTATTAGGTCTAAAGGTCTGGTCTCTTAATTGTCCTTCTCTTAGTACAGAGTTGCTTTTGGCATAGAAGCAAAATCACAGCTTGGTTTACTTTAAAGGGTGCTGGAGAGATGGTAAATGAAGCCGCGCTAGCTTTGGAATACGGAGCATCCTGTGAAGACATAGCCCGAGTCTGCCACGCCCATCCGGTAATCAGCACCCATATTAATGCTACCTAACTTTACCTGTGATGTGCAAGTAATTTGGTTTTCAATTTTACATGTCTTCTCTTGCAGACCTTATCAGAAGCTTTTAGAGAAGCAAACCTGGCTGCATCATTCGGCAAAGCGATTAACTTTTAAATTAGAAGATGTATTTTTTTCTGAAATCTCCTGGAAGCTTTTGTAGAAGTCCCGTTTCTGGACAGGATGTGCTCACAGTTCCAAAAATTTCTAGGACTGACGTAAGAAACTTTTGGAAGGTATTTACTAGGTTTGGACAGAATGTAGTAATCTTATATCTATATTTTAAGTATCTTGTTTCAGTACATTAACAAGCAGGATAAAAGCTACATATAGTAGCGTGCTGCTTGATTTTCTTCAGTCATTTTCATGCTATTTATGGAAGGTTCAAGGTGATTGAATGAAAGCTAAGAGGCATTTCCTTCTGATTCCATGAAGTTGGTGGAGTTGGAGTACAGTATGTGAAGAAGGGTGATCAAGTTATTTTAAATTTGGTTTTCATATTGGAAACAAATCTGTTACTAGAACAAGATTTAAATATATATAAACCAAACTGTGTAAATAAAACGTGACCTTTCGCCCTTGTTTTATTTAACTCCTAAATTGTTACAGTTTAGAGGTAGAATTTTTGCCTTTAAGGAGTTTTTAAGGTTCTGTTGAGGTCTACAAGTCTGAGGGTTAGTTACACAGCTATGGAAATTAAGTCTATCTATAAAACTCAAATAGGCTCAAATGTATTATAGAGAAATGCAAATATCAAAATAAACGTCTTACTCACTTACTGGTTATTCTGAATACATGTTGAGAGATGATCTCAATTCTTTAACTACCTCCACAGTGTATTTTTTAGTAATTTTTTTGGTGGGAGAGATTTTGAGACAGGGTCTCAGTACATAGATATAGTTCAGGCTGGCCTCAAACACACTTTATCTCAGGCTGGCTTCAAACTTGCAATGATCTTCCTGTCTCAACCTCCCAAGTGCTGGAATTACAGGCATATGCTGCCATACCCAGCTACTCTTTTATTTTATGGGCTTTTTTCACATTGTAGAATGTTAAGGCATTTAAAAGGTTACTATTTCATTTGCCTTACCTGAGACCTACTAAATGTGTAGCATATACTTTTTGATAAATATAAGGGAGTCTTTTTGGTTTTTTAGGGGTATTTTTAATCTGCCTTTTCCAGTGTGGATTTTATTTGCTGGGTGAAATGTTCATTTCTGAGTTAATAAATTTTCATTTATTGCTAAATACTTAAAATAAATGGTTATTTAAATATCTCAAGAAAAGGTTGAGAATTAAATGCAAAGTAGGCATTCACATAACTCAAATCATTTCAGATTCATTAAGTTACCAAATTCATTATAGAAAGCATAGACTTTTTTTTAAAAGGAAGGTATTAAAAAGTTCTAGAAATATGTAGGTATTCATGATTGCAATTTAAGTGAATTATAGTCACATTTGGGGAATGTAATCTACATGGAATAAGGTACTATTTGATCATAACTGAAAAAGTTTTAACTGCATTAGGAGTCATGTTTTCTTTTATCCAGTGGTCTTAGGGATTATATCATAGTTGGAAGTGATACATTGTAAAGAATCTTTTAGTCTGATAAATTGGATGAACTCCAAATCTGTCGTCTTTGTTAAGTGAAGTACAGCAGCTGAAAGTCCTTTCCTCCTCTATTATGTAGCTTTATTTGTGCCCCTGGAAGTCATCCCTGAGACTGGGCAGAATATTTGCAGATGGGTGCGGGTTTCTTCTGTGCCTCTGTCCTTAGGTTTTCTCCTTCCTATTGCTGCTGTTGTGATTGCTCCAAACTGTCCTCCCATCCCTTTATCAAACCTGGCTTTTATCCTCCCCCATGAAAACGTAAAAAATGAGACATTTGCCCAAGAGCATTTTCTTTGAGTCTTGGCTTCCCTCTGCCCCTGCCTATGGTTGCCAGTGCCTGTACATTTTTTGCATAGAATGTATTTTGCGCAGAGTTTACAGTTGTCAGTAGGAAAGTCTATGCGTACCTTGATTTCCTTGTCGCTAGGACACAGTACCCGAGACCAACAGATTAGAGGAATGGTTGATTTTGGCTTGAAGTTTGTATGGTGTGTTGGTTCCAAGACAGGAGAACATGGAAGAAAAGTGGCTTGTGACATGGTGGGGGAGCAGAGTAGGAAGGGAGGTAGCACATCGAGTTCACACCTAGACCTGCTTCTTTTGGTCAGGCCCCGCCTCCTACCCTTCTGCTGTCCGAAAACCCCATCCGTGATTGCCGAGGCTGTGGACATCCGGATATAAACTAATTGTGGTATGTGTGTGTGCTTGCTGGGCATTACTAGAAGTGAACTGAAATCTCAATTTTATGTTTAGTGTTAGTTTATTTAGACCTCAGACATGCTCCCTAGTTTTAGGGGTAAATTTCTAATTTGAAGATAATATGAAATCCTAGCTGAAAAGGTGCAGGGTTCTCTTTCAAAATGAGAATACATCTGGGTGGAAATTAAAGTCTCAAGAGTAAGATAAGTTTAAGTTGTCTTCCTAGTGCCATCTGCTGAACTCTCTATTTTCTTGGCTTATGAAGGGTGAGCTGAAAGTAATTCAGTTCATTGGGTTGATTAAAGTTAGTGTTTGCAGTGAGATCTTATGTTTTAGTTAAAAAGATTTAAATAGTAGAAATGCCCTGTACTTCTCAAGAAAATAGTAATCCGTGATAAGTGGTCCCCAGACTCGTCTTGGTCTGAGTGTGAATGAGAAAGCCCTCAGGGGCCGTGCATCACTTAGCTCAGCTGTGCAGTGAGCACAGGCTTGGCAGTGAAATTGGGGCAGTTTTCAAAGTGACAGAAAATCTTCAGTTGTGAAGTTATGCAAAATACATACAATTTAGAGCTGAGAAATTGTTCTTTCAGCATTGCTCAGTTGGCAGCAGTGGCTATAGACTCTGGCCTGATTTAATTTCCACTTTCCCATCAGCAACCCTTGCCCTAATTCTATGTAGCACAGTTTAAAAGCCCCAATTCACCTTGATTGCCTAGAAATTAGTGCTTTTTATTGACATGCCTGGACCACAGGAACTCCAGTCTTGGTGAAGCTATTGCCCCCCTGTGCGGTGCACCACTGGCCATTTATCTCGGAAAGATCCCCTTCACTTTGACCTGGAAAAGGTACAGTTTTTTTTGAAACAGGGTCTTGCTTTGTAGTTCATGCTGGCCCTGAGCTTAGCCTCAAACTCATATTACACAATCCTCCTGTCTCCCGAGTGCTGGGATTACAGGTGTTAGCCACCATGCTGGCACTGTGGTATGTGATGCTGATTGCTGCGGGGCATCGAACCTGGGCCCTTGCGCTTGCAAGACGGGCGCCAGAACCACTGAGCTAACTGGCCGGCTCAGAAATTAGGTTCTTCATGAAGATAGTAAACTTCCTTCTGTAGTGAAAATATTTATGAATACTAAATCAGTAAATTTAAGAATTACACAATATTTATAGAAAATCACTGTTCTTTATTTAACTTCATACAAAATTTGGTGATTAAAAACATTAAATAATGAGTTTTAATTTGAAGGTCAGAGTGTCAGTTTTTTAAATGTAGCTATTCTGCTTTGGTCACATCTGCCATCATCGCCCTCTTCCCCTTTATTACAAACAGGTGCTATAAATGGCAACTTGCTGGCTTATATCGTGAAGGAGTGAACGGACCTCTCCTTCAAGTCTCACTAATTCTTGAGCTTTATCTTCTAAATATTTTTGATTGTCCTCATATTTTCTTTCCAAATCTGTGAAGACCAAAAACAAAGTTTGATTTATACTGTGACCTAAAAACCTAATCTTTGCCTGTAATGCCATATTTAAATACCTAAAACAAGGCATCACCATTTAAGGAAAGGACCCACCTTTGAGCATTTGCAGTTTGCTGTTTGCTTGAGCCAGAAGAGTTTTTGCTTCATTTTGTAGCATTTCAGCTTTCTTCCTGGCATCTGCTGACTCTTCAGTTTTTTGGGCAATTAAATTCTCTACTTTCTTATACTTTTCATCCAGTTCACCATCCAGAGCCTGCAGTTGCACACACAGAGGTGATCATGTTAACGCCAGTAAGATGGGAGTGGAGTGTGGATTGCGCAACACATGCCTTCTAGATTAAGGACCATCAGAGGCATTCAGACTTCATCTTAAGTTATGACTTACATCATTTATTATGACTGAATCCTTATTCTCTGTTGCTGAAAGCGGCCTAACTATATGGAGACTACATATCGGAGACTGAGCAGCAGACCTGCTGTACAAAGATGGAGGATCACTGGCATCTGGCTACCCAGGGTTGGTGAATAATTGATAGATACGCACTGTTCAAATAGCAGTCATGGGAGTTTCATTCTCTCTATTGTAGTAAATGTCATTTTCTTTAAAATGCTCCTTGGGAAGTTTTTGCCATCAGAATTGCAGGAAAGTACAACAGAAAAGACAGCTGCCTGACACTGTGGCAGTGAACTTCTCATTTTGTCCTTTTTCCAACCCACAGCTGTATGGAAGTTACTTTTATGTAATGCCTAAAAGCTAAAGTAACTTTTAGGAAAACTTTTAAACAGAGTTAGCCATTTAATTATTTAACAGCTCCAGTAATAAAAGGTGGCTTTGGAAATGAACATCTGCTCATAGATTTAGAAACTGAACGTGTATTTCAAACATTACTTGGCTCTAGCATGTGAGTTGTTTCTCTGCAAAATATAGTACCTCTTTTTGTTTCTTTGAGACAGGGTCTCGCTTTGTCGTTCAGGCTGGCCCTGAGCTCAGCCTCAAACTCACATCACAGCAATCCTCCTGCCTGTCTCTTGAGTGCTGGGATTACAGGCGTGAGCCACCACGCCCGGCCCTGTGGTACTGGTTGCTGCTGGCGTGAGTCTCCATGCCTAGTATTGTATGTGGTTAACCAGGGATCGAACCCGGGTCTCTGTGCTTGCAAAACAGGCAACAGAACCACTGAGCCAAATCCCTGGCCCAGTACCTTCTAATGAGAAGGGGGTTAATACCAAACAAGTCTGCAGAGAGATTTGCTTTTTGTCAAGCTACTTTCTACAGTGACCTCTAGGCTTCTTCCTTTCTGCTTCTGAAGTACTCTCAAATGACCAGGTAATTATGCTATAAAGAAATGCAAGTTGAGTGTGTTTAAAGCTTCCATCCTTGGATTAATTCTCATCCAGGCTGGGGCGGGAGGGCCTACACTATGTTTACTGGACAGTACTGTTTTCTGAAGACTGCTGTCAATTTCGGTCATTTGGAGGCTGCCGGTGAATCACTGCCCCTTCACAAAGGTTCAGTCAAAGATTTACTTACCTTCTTAACATCATCTGCACTTTGTTTTACATTATACACTACTTTTTCGATATATTCTGCCTCCCCCGAGTTGTGGGTGGCTTTCCGTTTAAGTTCTTCCACATTCCTTTCTAGTTCATTGATGCGCTGGGAGGCATTGGACAAGGTTTCCTCAGAGGCTGCCGTTTCAGACTCGATCTAAAAGAATAATGTGTACGTCTCCTAAGCCGTTAAGGTAAAGGAAGGCTAGGAAATACTGTGAGTATAAGTTTAATAGAAGAAAATATACATTTATTCACATTCTTCTGCTGATCTAAGCTGAGAATGTCAGATTTTTTTTCCCTTAAGAACTATCCTTAGGTAGCTTAATGTGTTGAGAAAGCATTTTGAGGACATCAGTAGTCTTTGGCTAAAGAATGGTTGGTCACAAAGGAGCTGCAAGAAGAAAGATTTCCACGAAAATGAGCCTTAGTTTTTCCTATCAGCTCTAGATGTGGGACTCTAGTAGTGGAGGCTTCAGCTCGTTACTGACGACACGGAGACTGGAAATGTACTTACACCCTAAAGCGTCTGTGAGTTGAGATGGTGTATGATTTAGGAAAATTAGAGCTGGAAATGGGGAAAATCTCATCTGAGCAATTAGTGTCCCCATTTGAACTCTTAAAAGCTGTCCAAAGGAAGGCAGTCTGGCCCTCAGTGGATTAGTTTCTCTTAAAAATGATGGATAGGTCTGTTCCATTAAAAACTGAGTAATGGCACTGCTAAAGGTAAGTAGTATAGACATATGCTAAAACTTGCAAATATTTCAAGCCAAATTCTCAAAGTTTATCCTAAAGAATGCTTTGAGAGTAATTACAATTTCAGTAATGATCAGTAGTTTGGCAAGCTTTGACTAGCCTGGTTGTGATGGCTTATGTCTAGATGTCCTGGAACTGGGAGTTCTGGGAGGTGGCTGGGTCAAAGGTGCACTGAAAAGTGGGTGGTATCCTAGAAAGGGATAAAGAGCCAGGCTTCTGCTGCTGCCTGCTCACCATAGCCGCCTTGGTCTCTGCCCTTCCACCCTGCCTCGGAGCTAGCCAACTAGATGCTGACACCTTTACCAGAGTTACCCCCTTTAACGTCAGGTGTTTTGTCTCAGCAATGAGAGAAGACAGTTTAATTTTTCTGAAATGTTACTAAGCTAAAACACTTTCTGCCTCTGAGGTCCCATTTTTCACTACAATTTTAATAGTCCCCAGTTGCTTTTCAAACCAGTATTTTTATATAGACTGAAATAGGAAACATTCACTAAAAGGTCTGCTGTACAACTAAATCTGAATAACCTAGTTAGAAAACCTATTTAAAGGTGTACAGCACAGCATGTGGGGAAATAGTTTTTCTAAACAGGTTACTTGAGGGGGGTCTTACATAGTCTGAGAAGGGATGTAAGGAACAGTGGCCGAGAAGCTGGGAGGTGGCATTTCCCTGACAGCAGGGAAACAAGGCAACTAACGCTAGGAGAAGCAGCCTGAAAGACTGTATCCCAAGTTTTAAACAGAGGGTTGGTCTGAGAAGGGGCATCTAATTTAAAATATTTTCTAAGTTATGGGAAGGTGGTAGAGGGGTCTATTCTGAGAGCACGTGCAGGAATGGGGTAGCAATAGGTTTCTTTCACTTGTTTAAAAACCCAGCTTTCCTATCATTGGAAAAAATGAAGATTTTTAGAATAAAGCCCTAGAACCTTAAAGTATTATTCCTCCTAAGCCTTTAGCATTCTGCTGGCTGTTGGGTTCCTGCAATGTCTGGCCTTCGAATGGACATGCTGGGATTTGTTTCCCAGTGGGTTTCATGAGTGGTTACCCTTTAGGCCGTGGGCTGCTCTGTCACAACAGGACAGTTTCCGAAAAGGGAGCTTTAGCGTATTGTATTTCATAGTACTCAACAGTCTGCTGGTCCATGCAAGGGTAGTACTTCTCCTTGATGGGGGCTAAAGGTTCCATTATCTTTGGACTGCTTTTTTTTTTCCCCTCTTGAAAATATCCCTACACATTTTTATCCTTCATGCTAAGGGAGGTTGAGTTGTAACTGCTGTGTGACAGTGTTCAAGTCTTTCCTTCCACCACCAACCAACTATGGTACTATCTTACCGAAGTTAGCAGGTTCTGGGTCCCTTGGATGTCTTCGTCTGCTTGTTTGATTGCCTTCTCGGCTGCGACCTGGGCCTTTTCTGCTTCTTCAAGAGCTTCCTTTACCATGTCTGCAGTGACTTTAACGTCCGTTGCACTTTGGCTGAGTAAAAGGATGAGACATACTGTCTGTTAATATGAAAAAAGTTTTCACTGACATTGCTTTTGAGACTCTTAAAAGTAAATCCTTTTGCCAGACATGGTGGTGCACACCTTAATTCCAGCAGGATTACTTAGCCAGCCTGAACTTTGGAGCAAGACCTTGTCTTTAAAAAAATCCTTTGCTGGGGCCGGGGATTTAGCTGAGTGGTTCCGGCACCTGTCTTGCAAGTGCAAGGACCTGGGTTCGATCCCCGGTAACCACATACCATACTGGGCATGGAGACTCGCAACCAGTACCACAAACCACAGTGCCAGGTGTGTTGGCTCACGCCTGTAATCCCAGTACTCGAGAGGCAGAGGCAGGATTGCTGTGATGTGAGTTTGAGGCTGAGCTCAGGGTCAGCCTGAACCGCAAAGCGAGACCCTGTCTCAAAAAACCTAAAAAAAATCCTTTTCTGCATGTTTAACCACACACTGTGCCCTATGTGCCACTGTGTGTCTGCACCTACCTGGCTTTTTTAGCTTCCTCTAACAACAGCTCAGCTCTGGCAATATCAGAAGCACTCTGCTCTAGAATAATTTCTACTTGAGAAAGGCTTTCAACTTTTTCACGGATCTCCTCTGTCAAGTTCTGTAACTGCTGTGGTGTGCTCGGCATTTCCATTTTCAGCACCTCATTAGCAACTGCTTCAATGCTGTCCAAATCGGCACCGTCCTCTGGAAAGTGACAGATCACGAGGGGTTCACTTGTTAAGCTGCATGGAGAGCACCATGGGCTACACACACCGTACACGCTTCCTGGTTGAGTGGACCCTCACACAGGGAGGACGCGAGGGAGTGAGTGCTGCCTGGATTTGTGGGGTAAGGTGGTGATGGAGCTGTTGGGGAGCTCCGTGGACGAGTGACATTCTGAGCAGAGTGGGTGGCTCGGATTGCCAAGAACTGCAGGTGCTGGCACCTAGAGCTTGGCCTGGCGGTCAGTGAGCTCTGTGCCACGCTGTGGATCCACCTCAGCGCCTTATACATGGTGGGCCATTGCTGTAACCCCCGAGCTCCCACAATGAAGGCTGGAGGTTGAAACATTTGCAGATGAACATAAAAGTTAACATTATCAAAAGATCCAAGAAAGAGAAATGATCTAGTCAGGAACCCAAAGTATATTATCAGTGAACCAAGGAGTTTTAAATATAAAATCAGATTATGTTAGATCTTTAAAAATGTACTGGAATGATGGCTTCCATAAGAGTCCCAAAGATAGCATTATTTGCTAAGGCTATGTCCTTACGTATTAGCCATTTTTCTCCTCCTTGCTAACAGAATTTTGCATTTTTTTTTTTCCTAGGCTCCGACCTCTCTGGGCAAATAAATCCTTATTAATCTTATTATCACATTATTTTCCTGAGCCATTTGTACACGGGATTGAATGCCTGCTTCTTGGGAAAGTTTCCTCATTTCTAAAAAGAATGAATTAAGGAGTCTTCCGTTAGATACTGTGAAGTCTGGATCTTGGGCAGCTTCTTTGTAACCATAAGGAGCAAGCTTGAAAAAGCTAAAGTTCTTAAAATGGGAGAGCAAGGCCAGGGATTTAGCTCAGTGGTTCCAGTGCCTATTTTACAAGTGCAAGGGCCTGGGTTCAATCCCCGGTAACCACATGCAACAAGGTGGGTGTGGAGAGGCAGGATTGTTGTGGGTTTGAGGCTGCGCTCAGGTCCAGCCTGAACTACAAAGCAAGACCCTGTCTCAAAAAAAAAAAAGGCAGAGCAAAAATAAGTGTATGAGGGCCGGGGAGTTAGCTCAGTGGTTCCGGCGCCTGTCTTGCAAGCGCAAGGGCCCGGGTTCGATTCCCCGGTAACCACATAACAATACTGGGTGTGGAGACTCAACCCAGCAGCAACCAGTACCACATACCACAGTGCCGGGCGTGGTGGCTCACGCCTGTAATCCCAGCACTCGGGAGGCAGAGGCAGGAGGAT
>PVIR01004049.1:0-10700 GCA_004026965.1 Petromus typicus
TGTCCACTTTCACCACTTCTGTTCAATATTGTGCTGGAAACATTAGCCATAGCAATTAGGAAAGACAAAGAAATAAAAGGAATAAAGATAGGAAATGAAGAAGTTAAACTGTCATTATTTGCTGACGACATGATACTCTATCTAGAGGATCCTAAAAACTCAACCAAGAGACTGCTAGACCTAATCACCAAATTTAGTAATGTAGCTGGATACAAGGTTAATGCTCAAAAATCACTAGCCTTCATATACACAAATAACAGATTCACTGAGCAAGAAATTGAGGAATCAGTTCCCTTCACAGTAGCAGCCAAAAAAATGAAATATCTAGGAATTAATTTAACAAAGGAGGTGAAAGACCTCTACTGTGAAAGTTATAACACTCTAAAAAAGGAGACAGAAGAAGATACCATAAAATGGAAAGACATCCCTTGTTCCTGGGTTGGAAGAATCAATATCGTCAAAATGGCTACACTCCCGCAATTACTATTTTAGTTACTTTTAATTAAAAAATGCTTTTTTACAAGTTGTCCAGGCTGGCATTGACTTGTCATCCTCCTCTCTCAGCTGCCCCAGTAAGTGGGAGGTCATTATTCATGCCCGCTCAAGCCAGACCACTTCACCACCCCGCAGGAAGACTGCCACACGATCAGGTTCCCTGTGCAACCTTATGTGCTCCTCATGCCATTAGAGGCTTCAAAAGGTATCCCTGCCCTCCTCCAGCAGAAGTGAAGTCCATGATAAACACAGGTACCTGGTGGGGTTCTGAGGATGATGAAAAACAATTGATCTCACCTGAAAGGCCATCTGAGACAGGAAGGTGAGCTTGTCCTTCTCAAACAGTGCTCGGCTGGTGTAGAGGAAGACGGTGTGCGTGAGGCTCTCGGTCAGGACGGAGATGCGGCCCTGCGTGTCCTCCAGCTTGTCAGCCTGCTCGACTGCTCTGCGGAACAGTGTGTTGAAAGCCTGGGAAGTGCAATGTGACCATGAGAAGGCGTCGGCTGGTGCCTGGAGTACAGCTCGCTGGACACCCAGGGCTAGAACACAAGGCTTGCCTCTGGGACAGCAGGACAAGGGAGGAGTTGCACAAACATTATGCCATTCTCGGCAACAGTTCCTGGTACAAAGCCAGGCCTTATTAAATGTCTGATGCTGTGACTACCAGGACTAACACCGTACTGCAAAATCTACCTTTCCTTGTGAAGCTTAGAAATTACTTTCAACAAATTTGTTTATGTTTTTGTTTTTGAGACAGGGTCTCCCTTTTTGTAGTTCAGGCTGGCCCTGAGCTCAGCCTCCAACTCACATCACAGCAATCCTCCTGCCTCTGCCTCCCGAGTGCTGGGATTACAGGCGTGAGCCACAACGCCCGGCACTGTGGTATGTGGTTCTGCTTGCTGGTGGGTGTGAGTCTCCACACCCAGTATTGTACGTGGTTACCCGGGATCAAATCCAGGCCGTTGCACTTGCAAGGCAGGCACCGGAACCACTGAGCTAAATCCGCAACCCATGCTTTCAACATTTTTAAGTATGTTAAAATACACATAACATAAACTTTAACACCTTAACAGTTTTAAGTGTTTAGACCTGTAGTGTCACGTATATTCACACTGTTGGTAACCAATCTCCAAGACTCTTCAATCCTATGAAAGCGAAACTCTGCACTCATTGTGACAACCATTTCCACACCTTTCCTGAAATCCCACCATTCCACGCCCAGGAGCTTCACTACTCTGGGCAGCTCATGTGCGTGGAGGCATCCACTACTTGTGTGCATGTGTGGCTGGCTTTTTTCACTCAGGCTAATGTTCTCCAGGTGACCCAGTTTTACTCTTCTCCACACACACGGTGGCCATTTCAAACCTGATGACATCATGTTTGTTGAATCTTTATGCCTTAGTTCCATACTAGTAGAAAACTGTCAGCTTCGCTGGACTCTTCCTCTTCAGCACTGGTCACTGCCATGGCCGGGATCCCCCCTCCAGGTCGCGTCTCCAGCCTGTCTGCTCCTCTGAGTCTCCTGTCGTCGTATCAGTCACCTGCTCCGAATCTTCCAGGGGCTTCGTGCTGCACGCAGAATGTGACCCCACTTCCCCAACGGGCTGTGGGGCTGTCTGTTGGGCCATTCCCCCCTCTCTGGGTTTGGCTCCTGACTCTTCTCCCCACTCACCCACATCCACATACGCTCACTCACTCACTCGCTGGGATCTGCAAACTCCTCTACGTCTCCTATGTCCCTGCTTCCAAATCCTGCTTGTTACCCAGGTGTCAACTAAAATGTCTCTTCCTCCGGGGGCTGTCCCTGTGTCTCCAGCAGTCATTCTGTCCTCATGACCGTACCTACCATTTCATAAGCACAGGTACACTAATCATTCAGGCACCCCCCCACACACACAGTTTCTTCCCAACTGAGTACCCAGTGACAAGCACCAGGCACAACTGATCTCAATAAACATTAGTTTAAAAACTGCTGCTCCGAATAAATGAACACTACACAGAGACAGAACAAGGCAACGTATACTCCACTGGCCTTTGAGCAGAACAAGCTGAAATCCTGGCTCTTGAAATTATAACATAGGAATTCTTGGGCAATCCATTTAAAATTGTGAAATGTTTAGTGTTTTTCAGTGAGGATGACATTATTACATACTTTATTGGGATGTTAAGGGCTTAGAGAAATGATCCAAAATATGTAATAGTGGCTTAAATATTTTTGCTTTCTCCCCTCTTCACTAAAAAAAAAAAAAATGAGAAACCTAAGACTCCTACATTTTCACAAATAAATGCAGGGTGTCACATTTAGTTATCTCAGCCTCTTACTAGATATTATAAATGAAAGTTCCTGAGAAAGATAATGATGAGACTGGTGTTAACTGAATCCTCACAACTCTTTTCTGGAAACAATGATTATTTAGAAATAAATTCTCAATTTCCAGAAACAAGTCAAGATGTCTGAAGTTTCTAATTTCTCTTTGCCTCCTCAGCATTACCTTCAAGGAGAACTGGTAGATGGGGTTGATGTTTCTGAGGTTGTTTATAACAAAGTAAAGCAGAGATGCTCTCGCTGCCACTGGTCTGTAACACTCTCGAGCCTCGTTGATTTTTCTTTCATTCTCTTTGGCTTCAATCACCTATGAAGGGATCAAACAAAATTGGTAACTCACTCTTCATATTCTCCATGTATATCTAAGGAATGGAAGGACAAGCCGGAAATAAGATAACACATGCGGTGTGTCTGTTTGATTTTTTTCCGGTTATTAAATTTATATTTTAAATGATTTTTTTCATAAACTGTCTCAGTGAGAAGGGATATAACTCTGGCTGCTTTACCTATTACAGATTTAAGCAAACCTAATTGTTTTTGGTTCCACAGATTTTGTTTTGGAGTAATGTCACCTTCCTGCCGCTCCTCTCTCTTTCAGGGTTTAATAACCCAGCTATATCACCTCCCAGGGATGGCTCTTAAAGTCTGCTGGGTCAATTCAATGCCAATAACTTTATTAGGCAACCAGGTATACAAAAGCAGCCAAGGTCAGTAATCCATCAACGGCTTCTGCTCACTAAAAAGCCTTTACATGGAGACTCTCATGACTATCTAATTGTAACTTTGCACCAGATTGTCCACATGTTCATATATTTCCATTTATTTTAATGTATCAGTCTCTGGTCACACTCAGAGAGATAGTACTAAAAAAAAATCACCACTATCAATGGATATATTCATTTTTATTCACACCCAAATACCTATTTATCTTGAGCTATTATTGGTTATTGTATTGTACAATATTTTCCTCAAATACTTTTATATATTTTACTCATAATATTTGTATATAAAAGGAAATAAAATGTAGAGCACAGAAGAAAGTCACTACGTGCCAATACAGATATTAGGAAGACAGGAAGTTATGCTCTAAGAGACAATTAGAAGTTCACTTTAAAGCTGAAACTTAATTACTTAATTGCCCTAATCTTTACTATCTTAGGAGCCACCCAGAATTCACTCACTTGAAAAGATAGAATAATTTGGGATTCCATTTCCTTGCTTAAATTGCCAAACATATTAGATGTATGGTTACACAACTTCTGCTGTGTAATTAAAAAGTTACTTAGTAATGATGATACTCCAAAAAGCAAATACAGACCTAATTCTAACTTTGCAACAGTGGACTATGAAGGGTTATAATTCACAGGTCAAAGTCCAGAGTGCATATCAAGCATATAGTATATTGGGATCCAAGGTGGTCATTTAGCAGCAAATCTACTTGAGGAAATATTTTAGCAGCTTGTAGGAAATGCCATTTTCCCAGGGCAAATAAGGCACGTGAGTAGAGGAGACTCCTTATAGTTCAGTCTTCTGATGCTCCAGGCCTGTAAGCACAACTTCAGCTCTGAGGATTTCTCTAAAAATGTTCAATGGACTCACAAAATTTGCAGTGAAACTACAGTGTATTGGCTTGCTCCGGCTGATTCTAGGGCTTGTTAGGTTTTTGTAAACCCCTAAGCTAGCTTGACTTTTCTTCACTTTGGCCCCTTGAAAAAGAATAGCTGAATAGACCCCAATTTGAAAGACTGGATCTGTCTGGGATGAGAATGGCAAATTCAACTATCTCTGTCTCCATTCTAAATTCGACCGCTAAAGGGCAGTTTGTAAGATGGGCTGGACTCCCAATGTCCCGGGTCTCTCGAAGAAACTCCCACTTACAAATTTCCCACCCCAGCTGGCCTATGTCCTGTCTGACCTTGAGCTCTATCTCAGCTGCAGTGGACTTCGTTGCCTCCAGTCTCTCTACCAGGTCAGTGTCATCGAGGAAGCTTCCTTCTGCAGCGGAGAGGCGCAAAAGGAGGTCGTCCTCCAGGTGCTTCAGCTCTATTTTGAAGTCATTTTGGTGCTTTGTCAGAGCTGACTATCACAAAACAGACAAGAAAAGAGGAAGAGATGCATGTTTTTAGAGGATTTAATACACACATCATTAAGCCAGGATATGTGTAACAGAACATACTAAACATTCAAACCACACTGGTCATAGTTTTGTTTGAGACAGGGTCTTGCTTTGTAGTTCAGGCTGGCCCTGAGCTCGGCCTCCAACTCACATCACAGCAATCCTCCTGCCTCTGCCTCCCGAGTGCTGGGATTACAGGGGTGAGCCACCACACCTGGCACTGTGGTATGTGGTACTGATTGCTGCTGGGCGTGAGTCTCCACACCCAGTATGGTATGTGGTTAACCAGGATTGAACCCAGGTCCTAGTGCTTGCAAGACAGGCTCTGGAACCACTGAGCTAAACCCCTGGGCCCTGGTCATAGTTTTTAAAATTCTTAAATTCAGAAAGCATGTTAAGATATAGTTGGGTTCCAATGTCACAGTATATCATGCAGTGATTTATCATAATTACTTAATATCGTGAAACTCTAGGAAACATCCACTTAAGAAAGCATCAGAAACTTCAGGTTTTCACTTGGAAAAGAGTTTAGAAGACTCATTTCTAAGCAATAATTCTTCTACTGAACACACAAGTTCACAGGGTAAACTGCCTGCCACCCTGAAAACTGGATGGGAAAGTACAGAAATCACTAGCAGAATATTCAGACTCACTGGCTAATCGCAGGAATCAGAGCTGGAAATCTAAAAATTTTTCCAGCCCCAGGAATAAGGGACCCTCCATACTTCTGTTGTATCCCAGGAGACCTACCAGGTTTTCACAGTGAAGGTAAAACAAAGATCCACTCCTGGACTGAGCAGGGAAGGGAAAAATGACTTGCTGGGCTAACTTGGGGTAAAAGCAAACATTCTAAATTACGTCTTGAGCTTTCTATCCTTTTCAACAAAAGCCTGTCCACAAGGGGAAGTATTTTTTCCATAGGCTTCTGTGACCCAGGGAGAGGACAATGGACAATTCAGCTCATAACAGTTTCTACCTACAAAGGAAGGGAGGGAAAGGCTAAGAAACTCCCTGGAAGGTCACAGTTTTAAAACCCTTTGAGAATTAAACACAAGATTACAGAATGTTCTCACTCCAGAAATGCATTAACAGGTTCTGATATAGGAACACAGAGAGCCACAGCACATGGCTTCTATACAAGAAAAAAGTGTTCAGGGAAGCTCAAAATAACAGGGAAGACAAAAACAGGGATCTGACAGGAAAGTCAAGTGTCCACAACTACAGCGAACATTAAACACAGCTTAATGTTCCAGCCATGATACATAAAATTTCATCCTAAAATATTATTGATCTCTGTTCTAATTATCCAATGCATCATGTCTGCTAACAAATAAGAACAGCAACAACAACAAGGTGCGTTAAAAGGCAGGAAGCAGTCTTAATTTACAAAGCAAACTCCAGAACAAGACTCAAATATGACTAAAACTTTGTAATCATTGTAAGGAGAGTCCAAAACAACAATGCTTCATCCACCAAGATCCCTACTGGAAAAATGGATAGCCTGCATGATCACATGGAAAATGTTAAGCAGAGGGATGGAAATTCTGAGGAAGATTCAAAAGAGGATGTCAGAAATACAAACATTACATCAAAAATGGGGTCAACCAGAGGCTGGATGCCATCGAGGAGGAATGTCCAAGATCTATGAGATAAGTATAAAGGATACAACCTACATATGATGGCAATGCCAGCAGGAGAAAAAAAGAGAATAACAAATGAAGAATTATTAAAAGTATTAATGACTAAGAATTTTTCAGAATTAATGACAGATACCACAGGAAGTTCACAGAACATGAAGAATAAACCAAAAAGTTTGAAACTTCAAAAACCAGAGGCAATGAAAATTAGCTTGAAAGAATTCATGGACAAGGCATAAGGAGTCTTACCTGTTAAGGAAGATAGTTAAGAATTATATGGAGCTTCTGTTAACTATGCATGTAAGCAGAAAGTAAAATATTTTGGGAAACTATCAATCATCCTACATTCCTCTATACTCTCAAATTATTCTTGAAAAGTGATGGTTAAAGTAGGTGAAGTGAACACGTCAGTAATCTCAGAACTCCTGGGAAGCTGAGGTAGGAGGGTCACATTCTCAAGCCTAGCCTGGGCAAATTAGAGATGTAGCAAGACTCTGTATCAAGACAAAATAAAACAAGAGGGCTGGGGATGTAGCTCAGTGCATTTAATTGAAGTACAATACACACAAGCACACACAAAAGAGTGAAGAATAAATAGATTTTCTTGGTCCAATAAAAACTGAGGGATTTTGCTACAGTGCATCTATTTTACAATAAATTATTACAGTAATTTCTTCACAGGAAAGGAAAATGTCAGAAACTCACATCTACCTAAGAAAGAACCAGCTCTATAGAAAGAACAAATGAAAGTAAAATATTTTACTTTCCTTACTCTTAATTGAGCTTTTTTTTTTTTTTTTTTTTTTTGAGACAGGGTCTCACTTTGTGGTTCAGGCTGGCCCTGAGCTCAGCCTCAAACTCACATCACAGCAATCCTCCCGAGTGCTGGGATTATAGGCGTGAGCCACCACACCTGGCACTATGGTATGTGATACTGATTGCTGCTGGGCATGAATCTCCATGCCCCATATTGTATGTGGTAAACCAGGGATCGAATCCGGTCCTTGCACTTGCAGGACAGGCGTCAGAACCACTGAGCCAAATCCCTGGCCCAATTGAGCTATTTTTTTTCATCACAGTGATAGCAACAATGTAGCCAGTGGATTGTTACATCCGCAAACTTATGTGAAAATGAAATGAGTGCCAGTAATGTAGCTATAGATGGGAAAGAGATTAAGAATATTCTGCTAAAAGTGTTATTCTACTACAGTGTTATTTCATACTGGACTTAGTGGTAAATGTATGTTGCAAACACAAGAGTAAACATTTTAAACATTTAAAAAAACTAACATGCTAAGAGAAGAGATAGTGGAATCATATTATACACTCAATTAAGATAAAGGAAAGTAGAAAGAGAAAAAAGTAAAAACAAGGAAAACAGTGAGCAAAAATAGAGACAAAAATGGTATAATCTAATTTTATCTTTTGTCTACAAAAACAAATTTTAAGTATTTAATAACCGAAAAATCAGAAATAGAAGGATGGAGAAAAATATGCAATGAGAACACGAATCAAAGCTGGAGGATCTACATTAATTTCAAACAAGCCAGATATCAGGATGAGGAATAGTGCTGAACAATGAGACGACAACAATCAACTAGACCTAATGACATTTATAGAATACTTGCTCCAACAACAGCATGATATACATTTGTCTCAATCTCAAGTAGAATGCCCACCATGATAGATTCAACTATGGGCCATAAAACATTTCTGAAAAAGTTTAAAAGAACAGGAGTCATGCAAATATGGTACTAGGCCAAGAGAAACTTAACAACAAACCGGGAACAGAAAGAAGCTACAAAATCTCAAAGTACATGGGGTTTAAACAACATATGTACTTTAAAATAATACACGGGTAAAAGAAGTCTTGAGAAAAACTAAAGGCATTTTAAAAGAAATCAGAATAAAACAAAATTGATATAAAGGCAGTAAAAGAGTGCTTTGAAGAAAATATACAGTGTTGATTGTATACATAAGAGACAAAGCTTTACATTTTATACAAGTGTTTACTTGAACTAGAAAAAAGAAAAGCAATAAACTTAAAGAGCAAGCAAGTGAAAATAATTAAAAATTATAGCAGAAATTAATGATAGGAATCTAATAGGGAAAATCAAAATCTAGAATCTAAAAAAAAAAAAAAGCAGATTACTTAAAAGGATCAATAAACATAACTGTCCAGCCATATTAAGAGAAAGAGAAATAGTGATAGGTAGATTGGCAGATACATACATGCATAGATATGGGGAGAGAAATAATGACGCTAGAAATAAAAAAGAGGGCACAAATCCCTGGATATTAAATGAATATTATGAACATTTGATGCCTACAAATTTCAAATTTGGTAAGTCAGGTAAAGCAGACCATAAGCTTAGGAAACACAGTCTACCAAAAACTCATGCAAAGGAAAAGAGGTAATCTGAAAAGGACATATGTGTATTAAAAAATTGAATAAACACTCAAAAACTTTCTAAAAAAGAAAGTACCAGCCCAGCTGATTTCTCTGATGAATTATAGCAAAGACTTAAGGAAAAAATTACATATATTCTCTGCAATTTTTTCTAGAAAATAGAAGCAGAGAAGCATTTTAAAACTCATTCTCTAAGGCCAGCATTACCCTAACACTAAAACCACAAAAAGTCACTATAAGAAAGAAAAATTACAGACCAGCATCTCTCAAGATTATGGATTAAAAATCCTTGACAAGATTATTAGCAAATCAAATCCAACATGTATAAAAGAAATTAAACAAGTACAAGTGGGATTTATTCCAGGCATGAACCTGGTGTGAAATTAAAAAGTCAAGTGATATAATCTTTTACACAACAGGCTACCATCCAAAAAGAATGCAACTGCAGCACTAGATCCAGAAAAACATTTCATGAGATTTTACTCTCAACTCCTGATAACAACTCTCAACAATCCGGAAACAGAGGATAACATCCTCAATTTTATAAATACTAATAAAAAAGGATTTATAGGTACTGCCATGCCTAACGTTGAGAAGCTAGGTGTTCTCTCCCAAGATCAGGAGCCAGGGATACTGTTCTTTATTACTCTACTATTTAACATCATCAAGTTGTGTTTTAAATGTAAAATTCCAGATGTCCATTGCTGGAATACAGAAAAGCATGTGGCAGCTGTTTATTAGCCTATAACCTACAAGCCTGATATAACTGCTTATTGGTACAGGACATGTAATCAATTATTTGGAACTTCCTATAGTCAGATCATGTATGAACAAAGAATTTTTTTCTGCTTACCACATTACTTGGAGTTTCAAATACAATGTTAAATAGTGGTTGTAAAGAAGATGTTGTTTTATATGAATTCAAATGATGTTGATTTTCCAAAGATCAATAAGGAAGTAAAAATATAAAACATAAGGCCGAAGATTTAGCATTTCGCATTTCAGAAATATATTATTTACTATTTCAGTTTTCAAATTTATTGTTGGAAATGTGGATACCACATGCCTTTTACACATTTTAGTTTCTATGTGTGTTAACTTTAGTCTTAATATTATTTTCTTTTATTCTTAATTAGCCTTCCAGAGCTGTTATTAACTTTTCTCCCCCAACAACTAGCTTTTTGTTAATACCTCGTTTCTCACACTTCTGTGTCATTATTTTCTGTTTCTATTATTGTCTTATTTCCACATGTTTAGGCTTGCTCTTATTTTCCATATATTTAATACCGAATGTAATTATTTTTAACATTTATTTTTCTTAATCAGTATACTACATCATAAATTTTCTTCAATATACTAGTCATCACCAGTTACAAACTCCTTAAATTTTTCAACCTTACTCTTGTAGCTCTTTATTTTTATTTATTTTCACCGGCTAAACTGATCTAATAGACTTCATCCTACTTAACAGGATTTTTCTTTTTTCTAGTTCCAAATGCTTCTGCATTCATTTTCCATGAATGATAGATGTCTCTGTTGTCCCTGTTCTGTGTATCAAGCCAAGACAAAAATTAGCCCATCTCCCAAATAAGGCATGACCCTAATTATCTGACACTCATCAGAAGTAACCTTAGGGGGCCGGGGAGTTAGCTCAGTGGTTCCGGCGCCTGTCTTGCAAGCGCAAGGGCCCGGGTTCAATTCCCCGGTAACCACATG
>PVIR01004049.1:10800-82589 GCA_004026965.1 Petromus typicus
ATACTGGGCGTGGAGACCCACACCCAGCAGCAACCAGTACCACATACCACAGTGCCGGGCGTGGTGGCTCACGCCTGTAATCCCAGCACTCGGGAGGCAGAGGCAGGAGGATTGTGATGTGAGTCGGAGGCTGAGCTCAGGGCCAGCCTGAACCACAAAGCGAGACCCTGTCTCAAAAAATCAAAAAAAAAAAAAAAAAGAAGAAGTAACCTTAAACTCTTTGCTTTTCCACGTACATTTCATTTTCCCCAGTTAAATTGTAATGACAAATATTCCATTTTATACTCCCATGTCTTGCACTGTCATTTGTGGGACGGAGAGGATGAGTCATTGGTGAATAATCTAATAATTTTACCTTAAGTTTCTCCAAATCTGGCCTTTCCATACTGACGACCTCTGCAAGCAGCTGGGCTTCCAGACCATCTTCTGTGACGGTGAAATTGAGGAGGGTTGTCTGAGCTTGCAATTCTGGCTTGTAGTGAGGATTTGCCAGTTTGGTGTGAAGGATGAGGCGGAAGTTCTTGTTAAACTCACATTCTTTATCTCCAATCCTGACATACCTAAAGGGGGATGACACAGACACTCAGGCGACTCTTGGGACCCAGCACCAATACCGAGCGGCCATTCCATTCTAGTCTTCTGAGAAAACACCTAGGCCAGAAGACCAGGTGAGTGGTGACTTCTTGGCTACTCCCAGTCTTCCTAAAATACAGGAAGAATTATCCTCTAGGATCTACTATGATTGTTTTGTCACATATAGTGAGAGTAATAGTACTTATCTCATAGAGTCACTGTAAAATAAGATCAGATCTATAAATGACTTGTAATAGCAAATATTAGCTTTTATTGTACATCCTGTGATTAAAATTATATCACACACTGCTAGCCTTTACAGATAAAATATGTATGAATGTGCTGATTTATATCTATGTATGGGTGTATATATTAAGTATGCATCCATACTTAAATATATCATTACATATGAAAATTTTACAAAATATATTAGAATATGCATATACTTACAAATACTCAACTACAAATGTACTATATTTCTAACAATAGAATATTAAAATACATATATACTGTATCTAAAATTGTTTTCCAATACTTTAGGCCTTTCCTGGGTTCTCCTTTCTGTTAGGAACCTCATGTAAAGATCCAGTAGGAAGAGAGCTTTTCAATTCATCACAGAGAGAAACAATAAAACCATGAATACTGAAACATCTCAATAATTTTATTTTATTTTATTTTATTTTGGTTCAAGTCACCTTAACTGCCTGGAGTGAAAAATCTCATAAGAATCCTGGAAACACAGTTGAAGCAAAGAGCATCTTCTCACTTTCCTAGTTCATCTTCAATAGTTACGAAAATCCTAGGTTCTTCCCATTAAGTGTATGAATATTTTGATAAGCTGGGCATGATGTGCATGCCTGTTACATGCCTCCCAGCACCCTAGGAGGGCCAGGCAGGAGGATCATAAGTTTGAGTTCAGTATGGGGAATTTAGAAACCTATAGAGACTGTCTCAAACTTTAAAAATGGGGGAGTATATATCTCAGTATAAAGATCCTGGGTTCAATCTACATACTAACCCTCTCCCCCGAATCCAACAAGAAGTCATAGGGAAGTTACCACCATAAGGATAGAGTGCTATCTAAAACTCTTGTCACTTTTAACTTAAATATTTTAAATGATCTATGAAAAAATCTTTATTACTGGCTTTAATCATTTACAGGTAAGATGTTTATGTCACTGAATTTATCAGCTTTGGAAAACTGGCTACATTTAAAATAAAAGTATTGTATAATAGTTTGAGCACTTCTTTGCAACCATTATTGCATTTCTATTTGAGATTTAGTCAGAATGCTGCCTTGGGTTATTGTTGGTGGCTGTTTTACAACTGTGCCTCACAAATTAAGTCTCTTCTGTCTATAGTAGAGAAAGTGCCTCCGATCTAAAGGACACTGCTTGTCTGCCGATGGCTTGCTTTAACATCTGTAGATATGAAACTTTCTAAGTATGCTAGTTAATCTCGATTGTCACATTTATCAGATGAGGAGATCCTGGAGGTGATGGGATTGTGATGGCACTGACCTATTCCAGGGGCTAACCTGAGAGAGTTCCCAGCAAATGGGCTGTGAGGGGCGAGGACCCCTGGGGGAAGTGCATCTTGGGGGTGTAACCATAGGGACGTCTTGGGTTTCTGACCCCTTCCTCTGGGTTGCTTCCCCAGCCCCTATTTTCCAGATGCTGAGGTGAGCAGCTCTCCTCAGCCATGCTCTCCAACACGATGCTTCTGCTTCACATCCAGCTGGCCATGGGCCCTGAAACTCTGAGCCAAAATGAACTCCTCCTCCTTCAATTTGTAGGTGTTAAGTAGCATCAGAAGCCTGACCAATAAAAATGTTCTCAAATAACTAAAACTTTAATTTCCCAAATATAAACTAAGACTCCCATTGGAGTGATCAGAGACATGACCTACTAAGTTTGCTCACCTCTCAAATTTTGTTTGCAGTACAGAATGATTTTATAAGCTAAAGAACTTCACATTGGTTGATTAAGTATCAAGCTTGAAAAAGAGCTGTGAAATAAAGCTCTTTCAGAGACTGTCTTTATTAAATTGAAAGGCAAATTCAAGTTATCTGGTTTTGGTTCATTTTTATTTTGTCAGGACATCTAACTATTTAATTATTTTCCAAGAAGAAAATAGCCAATTCAGCTAGCAATCCAGTTTCTAAGCCAGCATATAACTGGGTAGTGTACATTTCTCTTTAAAAAAAGGACAGTTTTTTAAAAAGATGAGAGTGATGTCACTATTAAAACAGATACCGAGAACATTCAGAAATGATCTAGTTAATAAGCAGACCAAGCAATGGCTATTAACATATCTTATGAGCACATTGACCTGACCCCTTGTTTTATAGGTCAAGGGTCTGATATCATCTACTCAGGTGTTTCCACATATTTTCCAGTTGATATCACGCACATTATAATAATCATATATCTACTGCTAATTTCTTCAGTTATCTGGGTAATAATGAAAGAAATCACTATCTGACAGAAAACTTGCGCTAAGCCAGGCTATCTGTCTTCTAGAACTACAGCATATAACCGTTACCAAGACAAGCAGGGTCTATGACTCTCATAAATATTATTACTGTCTCAAAATAGGCTTTCTAAGTATAATATTTTTCAAATTGATTCATTTTGTTCTTTTATTTATTCCTATGTATCAAATGCCCACAATGTGGCAGGCATAGTTAAAAGATTTTTCTCAGTTAAAAGATAGACAAAGGATTTCAATAGATGACAGGCAAATACCACCAATAGGGCAAATTAAAGGAGCTAGTTATAAAGGACCATGTATTTTATGATTTCATTTATAGGAAATCTCCAGAATAGGCAACTGATCAATATACATCAAGTTTTTGCAATGTGACAGGTACATAAAGCTCAAAGACCTATCCAATTAAAAGACAGCTAAAGAATCTGAAAAAGACTTTTCTCCAAAAGGCCAAAAAGGAAACCAGGTAACAGGTGTTAAACTGTCTGATGAGCAAGGTGACCTTGACCCCTTGTTTACAGGTCACGGCTCTGGTACCATTGGTTTACAATTCTTCACCCAAGATTTTTAACATCAGCAATCATCAAGGAAGTACAAGTCAAAGCCACGGTGAAGCACCATCTCACACCCACCCACGTACCAGGACAGAAACATGGAGTACATGTGCTGGCACGGATGAGGAGAAACTAGAATCCTCCTCACACAGTAACTGAAGGGAATGCAAAATGGTACAAATGCTTTGAAATCCTGGCAGTCTTTCTAATGCATCCCTAGGTAATGACAGGATGTGTCCACGTAAAATTTGCATATGAATGCTCACAGCAGCATAATTCACAACAGCCAAAAGGAGGAAACAAGTCCATTGCGATACACATTATGAGTTTACCCAATCAGTGGAATATTATTCAGCAAGAAAAAGGAATGAGGTTCTCACGTACAGGGTGTATCACTGGTCACCTCTGAGAACTGGTTTGAGTAATACCAGTGGTTACCAAAATCCGAGGGTGCTCACATCCCCCAAGTTGACCCACTACACTCATGGATGCGGAATCCATGGATATGGATGCTCCCTTAGATACTGAATGTGGATTAAGCTTACTATGTCAGACGAAAGCAGCTAGTCACAAAAGACCACATATCGTATGTTTCTATTAATAGGAACTATCCTGAATAGAGAAATAAAAGATTAGTGATTGCTTAGTATTTTCTGTTCCAAAACTGTAGTGACAGTCATCCCTCTGTCTGAACATACTTAAAAAAAATTCTATACTTTAACCCCATACTTTAAATAGATGATATATGAGTTATATCCAACAAGGATGTTATAAAAAATCAAAATCTATCAGTAGGTTCAATCATTATGTTTGGGTGTTTACCTATCTGTAAGGTCAGCAACCAGGTGAATGTTTCTCAGAGGCTCGTGTTTATCTTTTGTGCGCGATGAGATGCATCATGGAATATTACTTCACAAGGACACTTCTTAACTTGCTTCTTTTGATTGGCACATATCCAACTGCATCTCTAATGGAAAGCATTATCAAATTTTGCCTGTAATCCCAGCTATGCGGGAGGCTGGGGCAAGAAGAATGCATTTCAAGCCTGGAAACCTAGTCTAAACACCATCTCAAAATAAAAAAATCTCAAAGGGCTGCCAGCGAATCTCAGTGTGAAGGTCCTAGGTTCAATCTCCAGTGATGCAAAGAAAAAAATTTTGTCTATTTCTTGAGTTTCCCTTTTCAAGGATTTTCAAAATTTATCTCACAAGCAGCTTCAAGAAAAATCTGTTACTTCTGTTCTGTGTATTGCTCTTAGCTCAGACCTCAAGATTTGCCTGACTTTTAAGTGAAACCTCATACGTGGAGGTTTCAAGTAATTTCTGACTGGAGATGCACCTATGAGATCTTGAAGTTCAGAGCTATTTGCATCCTCATAATAAAGCCTGAACTTAAACTTCTGTCTATCTCTTATGATTTTCTGATTGTCTCTCCAGCTAGCACTGAATTCATTCCTCCCATGGGAACAGCCTCTGAGAAATGTCATACTTTCTATGACACAGAGAGTTTGTGTTCCCTCACTTGTCAAATTTTCACCAGGTTTAAACTCATATTTTGTAAACTTGGTGATTTAACCACTAACGTATCCACAGATAAAAAGAAAATTTAAATATTTTACACCTTAAAAATTTTAATTTAGGAACACAAAAATCTGTCAAGACTAGACGTTTCATCATTTGGTGCTATGAGAAAGCTCACCATGGTGAGATTAAGAACTATCATAAAAAGTCAAGTTAATTTTGAAATATGTAGGGCATGCATATGCTTGTGTGTACCTTCCTGTGTACATCAGAATCAAAACAAATAGCCAGCAAGTTGGCTAGCTCATATTTCAAAGTGCCAGCTGAGCAGCCCTAAGGTCAAAATCCCAAATATGAAACTTCTGGAAGGCTGATGATGCCCTAGCTCGAAGATGACTCCATGTGGAGGTTACAGTCAAACTCAAGGGCGCTAAACACAGTGTATAAAATGACCTTGGCCTGTGCTTACAAGGTGACCAGGAAACAAATGAATTCCACGTTTTGATACTTGGGTCACAATGCCAAGCCATCTCATTCACTCTCAAATGTCCCCAAATTTGACAGATCTGAAATCTGAAACATTTCTAGTTCGTGGCATTTTGGATAAAGATCACGTGCTATAAAAGGTGCTGAGGCCTCAGGGGGAAATTCCTCCAGAGTCTAGGTCCATGAACTTGTGCTGTGAAAGACCTGGACAGTAAATACTTTAGGCTTTGTGGGTCACATACATTTCTGTCCTCTTTTTGTTTACAACTGTTTAAAAGTCATTCTCAGCTCAAGGGCTGCACACAGACAGGCAGGCGATTTTATCAGTGGTCTTCCTGTGTTCTCTTCTCAAGATAATAGTATTCATTTTTTCACTAAGCTTTCATGTCTGAGTTTATGAGAAACAACTGGAGAATGGCCACGGTGGAGCACAGTGTCCTGACAATGCTGCTTCCTGATCCAGGTGAAGATTCAACTGGTTAAATATTTAGCCAAACAGTATCTGAGTTCCAGCAGTGCTCCAGAGGGGGCCTCCCAGGTCACTTCCTGGCTCTGTATCTCTCTTGCACACCTACATATACCCTGAACATTCACAAATCCACTTCGAGAATAAAAAAGTCTATTTGCTCTGACAGATATATTTTCTGATTTGTCTTTGAGAAGAGACAGAGTTAATGGGAGCAGGGAGAGCCACGGCTATGAAGAAGAGGAGGGTGTCTACCTATAAAACTGGGTTTTACATCTTGCTTAGAAACATTATTTGATAGCTTTAGATTTCCCAGGGACAGTAAATTATCCTCAATTGGGGTGTTTATGATCTATGAAAGGCAAAAATTGCATAATGACTCAGTGGGTTTTATCATTGCTGCTAGGTTAATTCTTGGTTAATCTCCTATCTGGGAAAATTAAACAGACTGTTAATACTCTCTCATGATTTGAAGAATCCAAAAAACAATGGAGTTAACTAAGGGGGTGGGAAAAGCAAACAAAATCACTCTGTTGTTTCTGTGAAAGATATGAACCCAGAGGCTGACTCCTCAGGACTGAAGGAAAGCCTGAGTTCATGCTCCAGTGAGGAGCAGCAGCGGGTGAAGGTACGACACGGCCGGGACACGCGGCTCCTCTCTCCAAGCAGACAGAGGCAGCATCTCCGAGTCAGGCAGCAGGTGCCCCGGACGGCCCGGACACACCCCGAACATGGAGTCAGCCCTCCTCCCCCTCTCACTGGCTGACGTTTGCTGCTTTGGAGGTGAGAGACTTGATTATGAGACCTCAGAAGAGAAATAAAATTATTTTTCTCAGTTCAGACACTGCCATTAATTGGCTAGGACATGGATTAAGTCAAAACCATTCTGTTTCACCTAGTGGACTTGTAATTCTAGAGCAAGCAGGGCCTCTCGAGATCATTCTGTCCATTCTTTTTTATGGATCCAAAGAGTTTATGACTTTCCAAGGTTATACTATTTAGTGGCAGAGCTGGGACTAGAACCTGAGTCTCTAGACTCCTGGTGTAAAGCTCATCTCACTGCATCACACTGCAGGTTAATTTGCTCTGACACGGCCAATAATATCAGCCTCTAGTAGCCTTTCTGGCCATCAATCACAAAAGGGCACCGAGAAAATATGACTGACTCAGTAGTGCCAAGCCATGGCTGCCCGAGAAAAAACAGGACTCAGAACATGTGGCCTGCTGATCTTTGGTTAGAAATTCTGTCCTTGTTTATGATGGACAAGGGCACTGATTATCAAAGTGCCCAGTTCCACTCTAAGATCTGTAATTTCAATATATTGATAATATGAATTCATAAAAATCTTAAAATTCATTCAATTTACATTAAACTTTTGTGTCATTTAGCTTTCAGAGAAAGAAAATGGTTTATTTAAGTGTATAAAAACTCACCATTTAGGCAAAATGAATTATTTTATAATAATGATAGTTGTGTGCACATATACAACTTAACCATAAATTCAGCTTTTATATATTAAGGTTGCATAAAAAGGAGATGCACTTGAAATATAAATATTCACAAAAAAGTTTGCTCAAAACCTAGCTCGGAAGTGTTCTGGGGTGAAAAGATGTCCAGTCATTTCAAGTCATGAAACATCATTATGGTTATGGAGCATTTAAAACACTCGCAAAGCTTTCTTGACTAAGAGTCACAGCACACCTGTGCTACACCAAGATAATACTGGTTCCCATAATCAGTTTCCAGATGCTCTATGACCTGGGAAAAAGGATCAACAGAACCAAGGTGCACATTTGAAAATGGTCATGACCTGGAATTCTAACTTGAGAATGTATATCCAGAAACTATGAAAGTCCTTTTTACTTTCATTGGAACTGTTTTCCAGACTTAGTGCGTTACTTTTGAAAATGGCACCAGTGTTGGATCGTGAAAACCTAAATTTACATCTCTAGTGATCAGAGATATCCTGAGTATCAAAAATAGTATTACTATTTTATAATGCCATCCAAAGCTACACATGGAAATGACATATTCATTTAGAACAAAGATTTGGTGTGATGTTAGACAGTCTTTGTACTAGGAAGAGCAGCAGTAGGACTGTTTTAAAACTATCTGCAAAATACTGGGTCTAGAGAGAAATCTCCTAAATGTATTTACTAACTGATTACTGATTACTGTATTTACTAACTGATTTACTAACTCTAACACAGATAATTCAGGTAGCTAACAAGTTCTATAAAATGAAGAATTCCACTTTGGAGGCCTCCTCAGAGCCATTCTGTTAAGAGAAAGAGATACTAACTGGCTTTAAGGTAAGCATACCCTAGAGTCCCACACTAGCTGAAGGAAAAAACATTCCAGAGACAATGGACATCGAAAAGCCGTACTGTAAGTCCTGCTGCTTAAAATAAAGCTTCTAGGTTAGACTTGTGGACTCCAACAGCTGCAGCTGAGAGTGGAGCCGAGAAGATCAGGGGTATCTAAAGGCAAGAGGGGAGCTATAACTTAGTAACCCCAGCAAGAAGAGCTGCACGAGGTGGTCACATCCATTTCCCCCGGAAAGGTTTTGACTGAAAGCTGCACAGCTAGCTGGCAAGACATTCTGGGGAAGGAAAGAAGTCCTGAATAGAAATGCATTGTCTTACTGCTTCATACAGTTAATATAACCAACATGTTGTAAGATAAAAGCAAATGTCAATTAGATTTTCAAAAAGAAAAAAACTGATTATTTCAGAACTCCAGATAACACTGTACAGGTAAAAAAGAAAAGAAGACCATAGTGGGTTATGTATCTTTTGATACATGTATGTGTACACACACACACACACATGCACACACATACACACTTGAATACAGTCATATTTAGACATTATAACTTGGTATCCAAAATTAAATTCTGGATACATTCATTTTTCTTCTTAAAGATCATTTTTTTTAAAGAGGAGAATCCAAAGTTTCTTTAACGGTGACCTGGTTTGAAATGTTTTCAGATAAAATCACACAACTGTTAGCAAGACGACCATGAGCTGAGAATACACTATCTATAGACCTCGATACTGCAGAATTTTCTTTTAAACCTGAACTCAATGTAGGAATGGAAAAGCAATAAAACTTTATTTTGTATTCAGGAGTTAAGAGAGACTAGAATGGTGAATTTTATTATATCAGAGCATGGACCCATTTGCAAATAAGTTGTATTAATCCACAAGGGGCATAATGAAATGACTACCTACTCCAGAGTTTAAGTAAAACTCCTAAGTCTCCGGCTCAGGACAGTCAATTCTTCCACAGTACAGGATTTAATTGAACACGCTCTATCTTAACTCTCACTCAAGACTTCTTCAAGTACATCTACGATCAACTGTGATACGGCATCAACTCCAAGAGTAGAAACATAATAAAGTTTAATAATTTAATAAATTAAAGCCTGCTATCACAGGGTATTTCTTCTTATAAAGCTTAATCCTACTTTCAGGGATCCAAGTCATTATAAAATGAATGTCTGTAAAATGCTTCTTCTTCTTTAAGTATGGAATAGTTTTGATCCAGTCTCTAATATTTGTATAAGTCAATTTTAAGTCTTTCAAGGCCACACTGCTTACAGACTATTAGTAAAAGAATAATAGCTATATGAACCATCAACCAGAATGAAATATAAAGTATCTTTAAAAATTTATATTTCAGAAACAGGTAGAATCCATCTCACAGTAAGGTTAGTCTAGTTTAAAGTTCAAAAGAGACTTCAATAATATTTTGGGGGGGTGAAAAACACAAGAGGGGTGATTTTATAAAGATGCTTCACGGATCAGTAACTTCTCTAATATGTACAACAGCAAATTTGCTTTAGAAAAAAACTATGCTGATAAATCTTCCTAGATATGTTTTCTGTCGATTGATATGATAAGATATATTTTACTTAAAATTAGGATTGTCTGGAGTTTGGTGGATTTAATTATATGTAATTACCCAGCTGTTATCAGCCCGCAGCCATTTTATGACAGAGGCATCTAGCGTGTGGGTCAGGTTCAACTGTATATCTTCTCAAACACAGATTTAATGTGCTATTGATGAAACCATTACTCGAACCAAATTAAAGTCAGGACTGATGTATGGGTCCATAGGGAGCTGTCAGGTATGAAAGGAGTAATTAGTATTCATTGCTTCATACTCCACAACATTCCAATTATTAATGAACTTCAACTTTTGGACTATGTTATATCTATCACAAGCATTCCTCAGACATCCACTACTAGGAAGAATAAACTAACAGAGGCTTTTAAAAAGGTCCCCACACAAATAGCTGAAACAACAAAAAAAATGCATTTAAAGGTGGAAACTTTTGAAGGGATGGAAGCATGCTCTAGCTGGAGCATAAAAATGCTGTTCCATCTGCACTTGAAGAATACAGTAAGATCATTCTAGCTGAATAGGCTAGCTCTGCAATCCTGTTCTCCCTTTTCTTGTTCTCAATACCATCTTGTCTTTATAGTATAAAGGAAAACATATTGGTAGATCCAGAGGTAACTGTGCAGAGAGAGAGAGTAATACTGAAAGAAAAGAGGACAGAAAATTAAGTAAAATGTTCATTGTTGAAGATTAGAACTGAAAAATCTATTGGAAAATTTATAAAATATACATTAGTTTGTGATGTGACCAGGGTAACATCAAAATTCTTCTGTTTCTGCTGTAACACTGCAAATAGGGACCTCTGTTAAGTGACAGCTACATCTTCCTATTAAATTTCTTTTACACTGTGTTCTCCCAATTTTTAATTTATTGCACTAAACAAAGAAAAAAATAATCTCCACTTCTACCAGCCTGAGCTTTCCTCCCATATCCTCCTTCAGCGTGTCTACAAATACTTTTTGTTATTTAACAATACAAGAAGGGATTGGCTACTTAGGAACATATTCTGCCAGATGAAAACAATACAATTCATAACATTTCCAAAACTATTCAAATTATGAACAAAGCTGTTTTTAAAATATAGCATCTTGAATTTTTAAATTGAAACCCAAGAGTAGAAAAACAAGGGTAGTAAAGGAAAATGCAGAAGTAGCACAGAGGTAAAAGAGCCTGTACAATTCACAGAGGAGCTTCCATCTAACTCAGTGTAAAAGGCAAAAGAGACCGGTTAACAGGTTTTGAAATAAGGAAGTGATGACAGTAATAGTATTTTAGTCACTCTGGGTTAGAGACAAGTGAGCAAATAAAAGGTGTGGAGGTTACTCCCGTCAGCATGAGAAAATTAACTCTATGTTATGGATTGTGTTTCATGGGTGGAAGTTTTGGGAGGAGGCTAGACCAAAGCTGTGTGATATGGAATTAACGGTCTCCACCCTGGGTGGTGGTGGCACCACCCACAAGGCAGATAACCTGCACGGGGTGCAAGTAGCACAGGCTGGCTGCTGCTTCTTTTTCTCCTCGGCTGCCTTCCCTCCACCATCAACTGTTTCTCCTCTGTGAACCAAAACCTCTACAAACTGTGAGGAGTCATAAATAAACCTTTCCTCCTTTACTTCGGATGTTGAGTATTTTGTCTTAGAAAAGAGAAAAGTAATACAGTCAGCCTGGAAAAACACACTTTGTAAAACACTGATGAGACCATATGAAGAGTCAGGGAGGAAATGAATTTAAAAAAAAAAAATAAAGGAGGAAGAGTTAGACTGGCAAGCACTCATTGGAAGCCTGCTGGAAAAGCACTGCTTACAAATTAGAGAAAGCTATGTAAACATCTAAGTCTCTAAGTACTAAACTTAACAGAGGCAAAGGGCACCTAAGAAGACATTAACGAGGCTTATCTCACGTTTCTCATGTAAAGAAAGGACAACCTCTATTCTTCTGACTGTATAATTTTTCCTTAGGTAATCACATCCCTCACAATGACTTAAATTTTTATATAGCTTTTTTCAATGTTATCCTTTGTTCAAGATTTCCTTAGTAAGCTCTATAGTCATATATCCAGTGGTTTTTGAGAGACTATTTTGGGTAAAGAAAGGTGCTTTTAGCTTTCAATGTCTAATAAGAGAAATTATTACCCCCTTCCTCACACTTGCTCCTACAACCCTTGTCTCCATAAGTCACATTATTTACTTGGTAGAAGACTGGAATTCATGCCTGGTACTTTCTTTTTCCAATAATATCCAATAATAATAATATCCAACTAATAACCATGAACTGATATGAACTTGTTGATCTCTCTTTGATCTGTCCCCCACACACCTCACTGTCACTGTTTCCCTTTAGGCTCGGATTATGTCTTAGTTGAGCAGGTGCAACTGCTGGCTGACTGGACTCTGGTCTTACTTAGGTCTGTGCTCCTACTACACTTCACACTGCCAGCAATAGTCTCTTCTCAGAACTGCCAATCTGATCACCTTGCGTCCAGCACCCATGAGAATTTTTATTAGCTTCCCCTTATGCTCGGCACTGTCAATGAAAATATGGAAGCTCCGGAGAGCTCTGGCTCTTCAGTGAAAAGCAACTGTTGTAAACCAGTGTAGCTGATAGGAACTGGCCCCTTGAGTGTGTGATGAGAGGAAGAATCACCCTGAGGAAGCCCACACTCTTCGCCTTGCTTACGTCAGCCTCACCCCTCCCAGTCCACATTCCCTCGTCTTCCTCTCAACACAGACTCTGCTCCCAACCGCACTGGACTTGAACTTCTTTAGAACTGCTGCGCTGTTTCACATGCTTTGCTCCTTTGTACTGAAGCTTCCTGTGATTCTCTTCTCTCATCTGTTTGCCTCAGAAATGCTCACTGGTTTTTTTTTGAAACTCTCCTTCTTTTCAAGACTCGCATGAAACAGTAATTACACTGAGACTTTTTCAAGTCTCCTCTGTGGAACTGTGGACTTCTTGCTGTATTTATGTTTATCATCACGCTAGTGACACTGGACTCCTTTGACTAGTTATAAAATAATATTCTTGTTCCATTATCTTCTCCCAAGGAAACTAGCTTCCTTAAAGGCAAGGCTTGTGCTGCACCTCACTTTGAATCTGCAGCGCCCAGTTCAGCGACTGGCAGGATATACAAGGGCTCCACCAGAATCCACAGTCTCTTGGTAAAGATATTAAAATCGTCTGCCCGCACACATAGAGCTAAAATTCACCCCTCTCAAACAAGTATTTATTCCCATGCATAAGAGTTTAGCAGCCAGGATTATTAAAAACTTCCTGCAATAATTATCATTTACTACCTTCTTACAAAGTTTCTTGTCTTGGCATTTTAAAAAATTCTAAAATAATGCCATCAGCTCTGTGAGGCCTAAAAGAGAGTGCATATTCAGTACATATTATTTTGGAATGAATTGTTATGCAATTGTACGGTGAAGACTTGGCATTCTAACTCTGTTCCTAAAATCCAAGACCTCCCAGATTCTCACTGATACATCATTATTCAAGCTGAGGAAAAGCCACAACTCTGGAAATTTCAGACTATGCAAATATATGTGATGGAGAATCAGCAAATCTCTTAAATTGTGCTATTGAAGTTAAAGCTCAGAGAATATGTAGTTTTCTGACAAAGATTTTAGGTCTTCATAATAGAGTGCCTTAATAATAAGGATTTCACATTGGTGACATTCATGTCTGTGCAGCATATTTTTAACACATCAAACACAGCTACAGTTATATTTGTGTTAAGAGTTATAGTTTGTCAAGTGGCTTATTAGTCTGTTCAAAATGCATGTCTGGGTAAATTTGGGTTTATTAAACAATTATAAGTTGTCAGTCACTCTAAATGGATTTACTGGGTGATTTGTATAATAAATACCATACTAATTGCTTAGATATAGAAGTTAGTCCCTCTTAAGTAGGCCCATTTCCACTTAAAGTTGACAGGAAGAGTCAAGTGATGAAAAAGGAGATAGATGTAGAGAGTAGGTGTTAAAGAAGAATGAGTTTAGGGAAGTTTAAAATTATATCTCTGGGAAGAAACTCAAAACAAAACAAACAGGAAAAGAAAGCAGGAAATGCTGTGAAGTAAGTTGAGTGACTGTGGATTTCTTGACTGAAGAGGCAAAAGGAGATTTTGCAAAGCCACAGTCTCCCTTGTACCCACCCAGGCTCAAACAGAGACCTAACTTCTACAGCCCATCTTTCACACATTTATAGGAAAGCAACAGGATGACTCCATGGAGTTGACTTCAATGACCATGGGAGAATGTTCGAGAAAGTGTGGTGTCGCAGGACCAATGGCAGCCATTTGGACAGTCACATGAAGCTGAGGGTGAGGTAGGGTATGTTTCCCTGTTGTTAATAATTTATTGACTGCTAGTCTAGGGGATGCTTCAAGGATCCAGTAAGGAACTCTCTTTTTTCAATATATAATCAGATTACAAAAAATACAGCTAGCACCATGCACTTATGATTTTGTGGATACTATTACCCTGAAGCGATTGATTTAAAAAGTACAATAACAATTTGAAGTCTATGTGAAGAAACAGATTAAGTAAATAAGCATACAAGTGATATGGAGATCAGGTAAACATATTCAAAGTGTTCTGCAAATTACCAAAGTTTGAGATCTGTCAGTACACACTAAAAAAGGGGCAACCAGTCTTAGATCAGTGACCACATATTTTTGGTCTATAAGTCAGGAATTGTGTAGGAAAAAAAATCCCTTAAGTCCACAAACACATAGTCTGACAATATGGGTCATGTAGAGCAAGATGTAGTTTGGGAGCATGGCAGCTACAGTCTGGAAATTCAAACAGCACTAGGAAGATCCCTGCTTGTGCCTATGAGGCTAAAAAACCAGACATTGACAATTAAGAGATGTGTTAAAAGTCCAGGAACACTTACTTTCCTTTTTTAATTGTGTTCCTGCCGAGCAGTGGGTCAAGAACTGGATCTATTGTTTCTTCAAGGTTTTCCACTAAGATGACATTACCAAAAGCCAACGCAGTTTCAATAGTATTCAAAAACCTGAAAATTCAACCAGGGTTAAGATAACAAAACATAAGTAAACACAAGGAAAAATCAGAATTATATATGATTACATTTTATTTAATGTATATATTTCAATGAGACTAATTTAGAAAAAAAATTATAAAGTATTATTCTTTAACAGGATTAGACAGATATTAGCTATCAGACTTTGAGATAAATCTTTCAGTTGGATTACCCAAGGGAAAATTAGTTGCTTTCAACCATGGCCAACAGTTGAAACAAGTGTAAATTATCCAAATGAAATAAATTTAAATTCATTTGCTAGGTGTGGGGGGACATGCTTGTAATCTCACCACTTGGGAAGCTGAGGCAGGAGGATCTCTGTTAGAAGCTAGCCCGGACTACACAGTGAGTTCAAGGCCAGCTTAGAATATACACTAAGATCCTGTCTTGAAAAAAACCCCTTCCTATTTCATTAAGCCTTCCATTATATTAAATGTCTTGTGGTTTTGACAATCTTACCTTTCTAAATCTGTAAGTTTAGACAGGTAAAATGTTTAGTTTAGATATGTAAAATTAATTTTATGTCCACTCTCCAACAAAAAGACTTTTCTCCAAGTATTTAGATAAGCAAGGGCTAGACTTATTTGTAAAATGATAAATACTATTTAGTTCACTTTACATGTGAATACAAAATAGTGGGAGCTAGGCAAGGTGGCTCAGGCCTGCAATTCCAGCATGTGGAAGGCTGAAACAGGAAGATCATGTGAGTTCAAGGAAACTTTAACTACAGTGAGCCTTTGTCTCAAAAAAAAGGGAAAGTGGTAGGGTAAAGTGAATATTAAGTTCAAAATAATTTACTTAACATTAAGTAAATACCAATAGACAGCTTTCTATTTAACAGACAATACTGTCATAAAAATACAGTGATAGTCTTAGAGTAGACTTAGTTCTCTTTTTTTTTTTTTTTAAAGTTTTTTGAGACAGGGTCTCACTTTGTGGTTCAGGCTGGCCCTGAGCTCAGCCTCAAACTCACATCACAGCAATCGTCCTGCCTCTGCCTCCCGAGTGTTGGGATTACAGGCATGAGCCACCACGCCCGGCACTGTGGTATGTGGTACTGGTTGCTGCTGGGTATGAGTCTCCACACCCAGTATTGTTATGTGGTTACCAGGGATCGAGTCCGGGGCCCTTGCGCTTGCAAGACAGGCACCAGAACCACTGAGCTATATCCCCGGCCCATTGGTCTTTTTTTTTTTTTTTTAAGGTTTTTAGACTTAGTTCTCAAGAGTGATGCATGAAACACGACTAGGAAATCAGACATCCAACGTGGGCATTTGTGGTCAGGTAAAGATCCTACTACAGGCAAAGAGTAGATCTAAAACTACAACCGTAAACACCATAAGCTCGTAGGTAGCAATTCTGTGTTACCACATACCCAGCACTCTAGAGGAGGAGTACGTGTAGTACATGTGTTTTCATTCTTAGCCTTAGGAAATTCAGGTTGGTTTTTTTTTTTCAGACAATGTTTGTTCTAATCTTCAATACAGTTTTTCCACTTAAGTGACTGGATACTAACATGAATGACTTCTGTAGAGATGCTTTATATGAAATAGGGACAATTAGAACCAAAATTAGAACCAAATTCAGTATTTTAAGGTGGCAGAGGGGTCTAAGAAATGCCAAGTCTTTCTAAAGACTGTACGAAAGCGCACTTCCTACCAGCTCAACACACAGCAGCCCCTCCGAAGTCACATACCCTTTCTGGCCTAAATGTGTGACTTTCAGGTCGGTCCCGTACTTATTCTTGATCCACCTCACGCCCTGCTGCTGGGGATCGATCATCAGGGGCCAGCGCTCGCAGTGCATCAGGATAGTGGCGTTTTCAGTCGACATCCTATCACTGGGCAGCCCCTGGTTATTCCAGGAGGCGACGGTGGCATCATCCGTCAGCATGGTGACCACGTCCAGGCCTTCCGCTATGGGGATGGAAACCTGGAAAAGTGAAGTTGCATGCCACAAATGGGCAGCGCGGCAGGGGAAGAAGAGCTGGTTCAACAGGTGAACAGAGAAGACAGCAGGGAGGGAAGATGGCTCCATGGAGTCCATGCACATTCTCCGGGGACTCCTGGGGGCAGGTGCACCTCTCATGAGGTACAACTTGACCTTTGGAGCCACTGTTTACCCTTAAATCCTATTAATTATGGGATTTGGCACTAGTTTGCTTGGCTTCCACTGAAAGGCACTTCATCTTATAACTACGTCCATTGCCACTTTGAGTGAGAGGGAGTTTTGACACTGGCAAAAGAGGCAGGAAACAGGAAATTTATTTGCTCAGAAGCAACCGCCCTACATAAGCAAGACCTAAATGCTCAGCCATCCACCTGTGTCGACAGGCCACGCTCCAGAGCCGGGGTTGTGTGGGATGTGGCACTGAAACGCTCTCAGACCGCTGCAATCCACCAGCTCCTCTGCAGGCTGAGAACCCAGAGGTGAGCTGTGCTCTCCCTGCAGCCCGCACTGCAGAGCGGGGAGTCTGCTCATGTCAGACAGACAGCTGAGGGGGGAGGAGATGGGCCAGAAGGAAAAGAGGAAGGGAAAGAGAAAAGAGGGGGAGAGGAAAGGAGGGAGAGGGAGGGAGAGGGAAGAAAGAGAGGGGGCTTTAAAAAATTTACTTAAAAGAATAAGGACCACTCTTTATGAAAATATATCAACGTAAAGAGGGAAAGGAATTCCTTCACTGACTCTTTCGATCCCCAAACTCGTACTGGGGCCTCTTGTATATGCGGAGCTCCGTCTGCACAGGGCGGAATGAAGAGGTCGGACAGAGCGCCGCTCTCCCTGGGCAGTGTAGGGAGAGCCCCGTCTGTGGCCGGCACAGGAAGCGGCAGCAGCAGGCTGGGTTCTCAGATGCCCACGGAGCTTCTGCAAAACAAAATGCTAAATGGGGCTGCAGTAAGGCTGGGACACAACACTGCACACTCCAGGAGCTGCAGGGCAATACTCCATCATCTCTAATGACAATATTGCCTTAAAAATGAATCAGGGCCAGGAAGAAGCTGAGGGGTAGAACATGTGCTTAGCATATGACAGACTGTGGGTTTCACTCCACACACAACACGCATGCATGCACGCGCGCACACACACACACCCACACCCCTACCTAGTGATATGAGTGGGTCTTTGCACTTGCATCTCACTTAACAGTTTCCTTAAAGATAACAACCAATTTGCTCTCTGTAGAACAGGTGTCCGCCCATTATCAAGGGGTCAAGGTTTACATCTAAAATGTGCCCTGAGTCAGAGGTGAGGCTTTTGCAAGGTGACTGGACCATGGGGCCACACTCAGCAGTCAACAGGTCCGCTGATGACTCAATAGCTTCACGTGCAGTAGGATGGGGCCTGGTGGGAAGAGCCGTCACTGGGGCGTGTCCCGGGGACAGGTCTCCCTTTCTCCCTGTGCCTCCCGGCCGACAGGGGGTGAGCAGCTTTCTTCGGCCATGCCTCTCCACCGGGCCTTTTTGCCTTGGAGACAGTTAGTTGGACATGGATCGAAACCCACAAACTGTGAGCTGAAATAAACTCCTTTAAATTGTGGGTGTTGGGTACCATGAGGAGAGAGCTGACTATCGCATAGGAATACATGGTTTTTAGTTTCTACTTTCTACTTAAACAGCTGGAAACAACCGTAGATGTTGGGTAACTTTGGCTTCTGAAACTAAAGGGACTAGAGAAGGAGGCAGCTGTGGATCTCATGCCCAGTGTAACAGCGTGGGTGCTTATCTCCTACTTTGCGACTTTATCTCCGTGGGGACCCCCCAAAAAAATACCACCCTTCTCCCTTTCCTGATTTACTATAGTAAGGAAAATAAAGCCTAGTCTAGTGCAAATAAGCTACACACATTAAAAGATATAAAAAATATTATGACTATTTTAAGATGTAAAGTTTTAGAAAAAAATTTTAGGATTTTTTTTATGGTATTATATTCAAATAGGCAGTTATATGACTACATGCATAAAGGTTTTTCCTCCAAATATTTTTGCTAAGTACAATGCTGGCATTATTTTCCATTTTGTTTATTGACTTTTACTTAAAATGTTGTGTGTGTGTGTGTGTGGTGTAGGGGATCAAACCAAGGGCCTGGGAAGGCTGAGCGTACATTTTTCCATTAAGCTACATGCCTAGCTCTATCCCAAAACATTTTAACTTTGATGCAGACTGAGAAAACTACACCTCATTTTATATATATCTACCTCTTAATTTACTCCTCAGAAAAAGTCTGAGCATGGAAAGTGATTTTGGAAACAAGGCGTGGAGAAGGAACCTTGCGCTCAAGTCTGCTTCTAATGGCTTTTTCAGAAGGGGGCTCCTTCTTTGGTAAAGCCTTATATACTAGAGAGAAAAGAAAGCTGGAACAAGCCAAGTAAAATTAGTCCTAACTCCTAATGTCTGAGTCCTACAAACCTACTCACTGGCCTGTGCCTAAGGAAAGAGAGGGCATTTCCTGCAGAGGTAATTCTCTTAATGCTACGGGAACACAGCTGCTTTGTCTGCTGCTCACATTTATCCACATGTACCCACGCTTCTCATTTCTCATTCGCCTCTTAGAAGAGGCATCTCTGTTTTATGGTGCAGGACACGGAGGGGGAGGAGAGTTAACAGCAGTACCTCCAGGTATGTGCTCTGCCTCCAGAATGCGAGCACAATGGGCGGAGTACAGACGCGACCTTAAACTGCTCTTTGTCCATCTTTGTGTAGCCAAAAATTGGAATGGTTCCTGCCGTTCCAAGCCTTGCTATCAGTCCTGAGCTACCTCACTGCCTATGTAGTTGACAGATCACTCCTGAGCCCCGACTGTCTTCACACCAAAGCTGTACTTTCCCCTTTGACTCCAGCATCTTGGTGGAGATGAAGACAGACAGGTGTCACAGTAACCGTGGAAGATCACACATGTCCCCATCCCTGGTTCTACATAGACCCTCACCCTGTATCATGTTACTTGTCATTGCCTAGATATTGAATTCCTCCATGTGGAGATGAGAAATATTGGCCCAGACTTTGCAATACTATGAAATTATTTCATGATTCAAGTCTGAAATGAAACATATGTCCACACACACCAAAAACTGACATAAAACCGCCCTGTTTTATGCATGCATGAATACCTGAATGCTTACAGCACTACTACAATAACAAAAATGCAGCAACAAATATATGCCAATTGATGAATAGATAAATAAAATGTAGCGCATTCATATAATGGACTATTATGTAGGCATAAAAAAAGAGCACAGTGCTGATCCAAGCTGCACATGTAAAAACCCTAAAAACTTGCTCCATGAGTTGTCAGTCATATAATATCACATATTCTAGGGGTTCATTTATACGAAAGGTGTACAACAGGCAAATCTGTAGACGTGTTCAACAGATTAGTGGCTGCTGAGGCCTGGAGAAGATGGGGTGATGGGATGATGAGTAATATCTTCATGAATCTAGAAGACAAGTGGCTCAGGAGAGGGGAAATATGATTTCATGTGGTTGAATGTATGTTATGTTCAATGAAATGTTGGGAACTGTGGACAACGCACTCAGACTTAAGACTCACTGCGATTTACGTACATGGACTTGAGGATGTCTGCTCTACTCTGCCCTGTGGGGATCAACTACTGGGATTATTGTGGACTTCTGCCTCACGCGTGGGATCTTAAACTACAAGGAGCATACTAGGATTATTGGCCTTAAGACTTAGTGGGACTTACTGGGATTTAAGGATGTCTGCCCTGCACTATGTAATCTTCAACTACAAGGATTATTGTGGGACCGTCCTGTTTAATGCATGCTAGGATTATGGGTTGAAGGCTTGGTACCAAATAAAGGTGCAGGCGAGTTCGGGTTATGGCTTCTTCTGTTCCCACTTCTGTTGGTGGTCAGAGTAGCAACAGCTGAGCCCAGACTTAGCCTTCTCCTTGAGGTTCTGACTTTGTTGTTTGCTGCTTATTAATCCTTTAACTGTGGGAGTATCAGGGGATTGGAGTTTGCCACGAGGGTTCTGGCTGCGTCCTCTTCCCTAAACTCCCACAGTGAAATATTTTCTGACACATGCCTGTGAGAAAGATCAACTCTGATCCAGAGGGTTTTCGTTTAGAATTTGGGGACATCTTCTGGCCTGAGTTTATCTATGCTGAGACATGAGTGGGAGAGCAGGAGGCTGCATTTTAGGGTCAGTCTGCTCAGTGCCCAGACACTGAAGAGAAGAGGCAGAGTGTGCAGACCCAGGAGACTGGGCACGGGGAGGCTGCAGTGAAGCCCAGCCCACGTGAAAGTGGATATACTTTTAGTGTAGTATCAGGAAATTATCATTTTGCTTTGGTCTCACAATGTTTTGCTAATTTGGGTAAATAGATTAGTTTTGTTACTTATTTAAAAAATTATCTCATTCAGGCAGAATTTTATTTTCATAGGACACCACTTTTTGATATTTTAAGCAAATGGGAAAATATAAATCAGTTGATATAGTACAAAATGACTGCATTCATCAGTGGGAGTTGGTAAGTCTGCATACCACAGCTTCCCTACTCCTCTTCCTGCTCCTTCCAGCTCTTGGTCCCCTCTGTCATGGTGTGTGTCCACATATTCTGCAAAGTTTCATGTCATCATAGGTGGGGCTTTTCAGAAGTGGGCAGATTTGGAATGTCTGACACTGGGGTAAAGTGTGTGAAGTTGGGGTCAAGGGTGTGTGACTATTAAATCAGTCCATTGACTGGTTTGGCATAATTCTGGGTGTGGATAACCAGAAAGTCCACCCTGGGTGAGTGCTGGCTGCCCTAAGGGCATGCAGCCGGAATACAATACACGGGGCAGAAAGAGGGCTGCTGCTCTCCCTTGCTGCTGCTGTTTTTGCTTCCTCCTGCCTTCTGGCGGCTATGCCAGGATCTATTTTCTCTCCTCTGTGATGCCCCTCTGAGTGCCACCCTGCTTGGGAGCCAGCCAATTATGGACTGACACCTCTACAAATTCCAAGCCAAAATAAATCTTTTTTCCTTTAAATTTAGGTGTTGGATATTTTGTCTTAGCAATAAGAAAAGCAACTAAGGCACTTTCCTGTTTGCAAACTCTACCTCCATTTTTCCCAATTCTTAACACATTCATGACTGGGCCATATTTTCTGTCTTGGTGCCAAGTGGCTCTGAATCACCATTGTACAAGTGCAACTGTCCCATCGAGCAGCTTTGGAAAATCAACTGAGGTGGAACAAGCTGTCTGATGGGACAATCATGCATGTTGCTCCAGTGGTTCAAGCCACTGGGAATGTATAAACAACCAGTTTTAAAAAATCAATCAGAAGGGGCTGGGGATTTTGCTCAGTGGTTTTGGCACCTGTCTTGCAAGTGCAAGGGCCCAGGTTCAATCCTTGGTAACCACATACAACAATGCTGGGCCTGGAGACTCATGCCCAGCAGCAATCAGTGCCACATACCACAGTGCCAGGCATGGTGGCTCATGCCTGTAATCCCAGCACTTGGGAGGAAGAAGCAGGAGCATTGCTGTGAGTTCAAGGCTGAGCTCAGGGCCAGCCTGAACTACAAAAGTGAGACTCTGTCTCAAAAAAACAAATAAAGAAAAATCGATCAGAGAAGGCCAATATCCAGTGGAAAAAATACTGATAGCCTAAGTTGTTCCATAGTAGTCATAACAACAAGAAAATGCAAAGTTTGTTAGTTTGCAGGTTGGATGTCAGTTTTGCAAATGACTCTGGAGAGGATGAGAATACTAATGACTGTGAAGACAGAGGGAACTAGAGGACAACTGTTGTGTCATGTACTAAGGGTGACTTGGATAAACACAAGATGACTCAGGCTTGGAGAAGTTGGGATTGAGAAAAACCCAAAGAGATGAAACAAACAATTGACATTTTCAAAATTCACAATGCAGTAAGAAACAGGTAAAATTTGCAGGATATCCTATTCTCTTCTATTAAAGCATAGGTGCCTATGTTACAGTGGCAATATTTTAAAGAACAGCACAGAGCCTTTGGGGAATAGCGTAAAGATAATCTCTTTTCGGGCTCAGAATTTAGCTCAGTGGTTCCAGCAGGGCCCAGGTTTGATCCCTGGCAACCACTTGCAACAATTTCGTGTGTGGAGACTCATGCCCACCAGCAATCAGAGCCACATACCACAGTGCTGGGCATGGTGGCTCATGCCTGTAATTCCAGCACTCAGGAGGCAGAGGCAGGAGGATTGTTGAGTTCGAGGCTGAGTTTTAGCACCAGCCTGAACTACAAAGCAAAATCCTGTTTCAAAAAAAAAAAAAAAAGATAATCTCTTTTAAGATATCTTCAATATGAAAACAAGGCTTGAAACTACAGACACATTAAATAATTTAGTCACCATAGGATTTTTCTATAAAAATAATTGTGGGATGCCTGTAATAATGAGCCTTTTGCAAAACATTCAATTTTATTTAATTTGCTAACATTTCATTGGCATGTACTTATGTCATAAAAAAACTACTGTGGATAAAATGAAAGCATAAGTTGATATACAGAAAAATGTGTGATTATCTCTAAATATATGCCAGAAATAGCTGAATAATTAAGAACCTATTTCCATCAATCAACACGACAATGTTGCAGGGACATGGGGCCCAGAAATCAGTTCATCTCCTTTTCTATTTTACATGATTGGAGTCGTTTAAGCTTGCTGGGACTCACTTTTCTCACGGAGGACTTCACAACAGATGAGTTCAAACATTTCATGTCCTAGATTTCACTTTGCTTAAGATTTTGCATTTTCAAATTTAGGGTATGCTGCTTTTATGTCTATATACAAAATGCTACATTTTAAATCACAAAGCAGGCTTGAAGAGTCCTTAACAAACAGCTCATAGTATTAGTAAGAAAACAAAAAGTTTCATAGTGTCTAAAGCATAAATGAGATCTGATTTTCTGTCATCATGTTTTTTAAATCTGTTCTTCCAAACTCAACTCTGTATTGTTTTTACCTCCTTGTGGAAATCTTCAAAATAATAGAGACCATGCAACACACGACATGCTCATGGCAGGATTTCCAGTGGTCACTGTTACAAAGGTGCCTGGCATGTGGATACGCGCACATCTCGCCATGCTCCCCCAGGATACAAGGTCCTTAAGGAGCTGTGCTTACCTTCTGTTGAAGGTACGGGACCCACTCGCAGTATACCAGCTCCTGGCGGTACTGCTGGGTGAAGGATCCAACATAAGAGACAAATGCTGCTGTGAGGAGGACATCTCCACAGAGGGTCTTCTCCTGGGCCTCGAAGGACTGGATAGACTGACCCCAGCGAATCTTCTCTGACTAAAGGATGAAATGACCCACATGTGATTACAGGGTGAGTGTCAACTCAATGCAATGACCTCATAGCACAGGGTAAGGCAGTTCTACTCTTTTCTGTGGAGCTTACTTTGATGTGACTTTAGCTCTTTGACATGCTTAACCATGACTGGGGTTGTTTTTGAAAGATAGACAGTTACTTCCTAAGAACTCAGCTGGAGTTGTGGCCAAGAATGAGTGATATTAGGATTTTTTTTTTTTTTTTTTTTTGAGACAGGGTCTCACTTTGTAGTTCAGGCTGGCCCTGAGCTCACTCTGTAGCCCAGGTGAGCCTCGAACACACACCAATCTTCCTGCCTCTGTCTCCCAAGTGCTGGGATTACAGGTGTGAGCCACCATGTCTAGCGTGTGGTATGTGGTTATCAGAGATCGAACTCAGGACCTTGCACCTGTAAGGCAGGCTCTGGAACCACTGAGCTAAATCTCTGGCACATATTAGGATTTCTGTAGCTGTTGCTTCTGGGACATGAGTCCAGGGCCTTTGTGCTAAGCTATATTCTCAGCCATTTTCCTTTTCCCTTTCTTTTAAAGTCATGTATCATTAATATGCCTATGTGTGACCTGAAATTGCATCTCACCTGCCTCTGCCTCTCAGAATGTCGGAGTTACAAGTATGAACCACTGATACTAGGATTTCTAATGTTAGCCTGGCCGATCTCCATTCTCCCCACTTTTTAGCAATGGTCCAACATTGACTTAGAACAACTTTTTTCTTTCTTAACATATTATATGCTATGGGCTGACTAGCGACAAAGGAAAATAACAGACATCATTCTTGTTAATCAACTAAAAATTTGAATAGCCATCTACTCTGAGCTGAAATAATTAAAGAACGAGGACAGTAGTGACTAAATGCAGGTTATAGTTTTTACAAAATCGTTAAATCAGTGAAGGAGGCTATGACCTATGTGAAAAGATAAAAATCAGGACTAGTAGGGTTAGCCTTAAAGACAATACAAAAATGCTTATGAAGTCCTTCCATCTAGTGGGATGGCTATTTAAAATCTGATTTACAGGTCAAGTATGTAGAGCCCTTAATATTGGATTTGAATAAAACTGCAATAAATATGTATGGATTGCCTGAACTGTAGGACAATTCACTAACACACTTTACTTCAAGGCATACTAAAAATTAGTATGTTTTTAGAATGTGCAAATTAACAGGATCTGAAAAAAATCAGCAATTCATTAGTACAAACAAAGAAGAACCCTGCAGAATTTTGCTTTCACCATCAAAGAAGACAAGGCCACAGAAAATAAAAATGATATATATCAGAAGAGACAGCAAGGTCAATTTCCTGTAGGCCATCCTGATACCCTAGACACAGAGGTTGTGAAATTAGCATGGGGAATAGTTACCAGAGCTGTTTCGGGGTGTCTCCTTGCATTCCTCAATAAAGATCACCCCAAGTTACCCATGTAATTACATGCAGAGGAACTTCAGGTCTGTAGCTCTCTTTTCAGAATTCATTACTTTTCTTCTTCAGCCATTGACCATATATCCATTAATTTTAAAGAGAAATCTCTCATTTGATCACCCTCCATCTTTGTTGTCTTTGGTTTATAAATGATAAACAATAAAGTGCACCCACCTCATTCTCCAAAACAGTTTTGAAATTTGCAGATTTACTAAACACAGAATTATTGGCTATTGAAATCGTCAATAATTTCTCTACACCACCCACACAACATAAATCACTACTGACATTGGGTAACAAGGGTTTAAGAGTTGGAACATGTCCTGTAATAAATTTCTAGACAGTTAAAAATCACTATAATTTTATTCTAATGCATTATAGATTGCCTGTAATGTCATCCTGGCCGGGGTGACCCATTTCTAATTTTGAACAGCTGTTCATCTCAGGAGTTAGTTAATGATTAAATATAAATTGTCTGATTTATTAGTCTGAATGGTTGAGCTTCCAGGTCAATGCCATATAGACAAAATCATCAGTCTTGATGTTTTTCAGAAGTTAACTGTCTCCTGTTCTAGTCAGAAAGAATTTATCCCCCAGGGAAAGGATCTGACATCATCAATTAATCCTTCAAAAATGTATTTTTCCCTTGTTAACAACATGCCAGCTTTTTTTTTCTCTGTCTCACTGAGTAGTAAGTAAAGCCTTTGGGAAAACTTCCATGTGTTAAGAGACATAAGGTCAAGCCTGCTTTTCCTTGATAAACTTTTAAACACTTTGTAAGTACTTCAGGCATAGCTGAATTATGAGATATTCTTTTTCTCAGGTCTCTCACAAATGGTAAATACTTAAAACTGCTTAAATCTTGCCATGTTAAGTGGGAATCATTGTAAGTAATAGCAGTGGTGAAATTTTCCACCTGATCAAAAAGAAATGAAATCTTCAAAGGGCTCCAGAATTATTTTTTATTAAAACACAGATAGTTCTCCCAAATCACCTGTTCATTCATTCATTTATTCATTCATGAAATGTCCACTGATTCCTGGGCATTCCAGGGACTAATCTCTATACTTGGGACCAAGTGGGTCACAAGATATAAAGTTGTTGTTCTTGAAAAGCGTGCTTACTAGTTGTAGGAAAAAAGACCACATAATATATAGAAAGTATATTATGAACATCCACGAATGCTATGAAGAGAAAAGTAATGTGGGATAACTGGAAAAGAACTCTGTGTGTATGTGTATGTGTACGTGTGTGCGCACACATGTATATGGAGGCACAAGTTGAGTGCTCTTTATCTTGGAAAGTCTGAGAACCTCATAGGATAAAGGGAAATTTTTGGCAGAGACCTAGCAAGCAGTGAGGTAGCCAACAACGAGATTATCTAGGGATGGCTGAACCCTGTAGGGCACAAGCCAACCGCCACAGACAGGGGAGCAAATGTCACACAGGGAAGAACAGGAAGCTATGGAGGGCAGTGTGAGGGGAGGCCGGAGAGGCACCAAGGAGCCAGATCACGTGGCCTCGCAACCCTCAATCCTGTTTATCAACCCGACTGGAGGAGGAGTCACCTAGAGGATTAATGAAGCAAACTTCTGGTGTGTCTGGGTGGGCCATGAGGTGTAACCTTGGATAATATATCTGCCTTTCCCCTCAGCTCTGTTCTCCTGCCCTCCTTCCAGCTGCCAGACACTAGCAGCTTCACTCCTCTGGATCTTCCCACTTCGGTGTTTCTGTCCTGAAGTAGCTGACCACAAGCTGAATCCTCAGAAACTGTGAGCAGAAGAACCCTCTCTTCCTTTAAGTTACTGTGTCCCAGCAATTGAAAAGATCCACAACAGCTACGATGGTCACACGAGGCCTGCAGACTATACTTAGAATTATTAACTACTGGGAGTCCTAAGCAAAACAGTAACAGGGATAGATGGGAATTGTGAAATGATCACCCAGCTGCAATGAGAGAAACAGACCTCAGGGCAGTGGTAGATGCTAGGGAGACCTCCGGGAGGAAGCGGGTGGTGTGGACCAATGTGGCGCTGAAGAGAGTGAGAAGGGCTCAGATTTGGAACAGATCTGCACAGCAGAGTCAACAGAAAAATGGACTAACTGCTTGGGGATTGTGGGAAAGAAGGCAAAAAGCCAGGTGTTATTCAGAAGCTCCTGGGCAGAAATCTTGGGGCAACAAATCTTCAGTGAAAGAGAGAGTGGACAGTGGACTCTGCGGGAGGAATGAGCTTATCCACCAGGGGCTATGAGTTTCAGACATCGGTGGGTCTAAGTATGGAGTAAATGTGAGTTAAGATTTTTAAAAGCCTACTGTATTTATAAGAAATAGAAATATGGCTATTGCCAGCCTACTCATCCCTACATACATTTCTCTCTCCTTTTTTGCAGAGAAATTCCTAATTTTGAAAAGGGTGGGAAGGTGTCTGGGCCCACAAGGTGAATGATGCTGTAATGATGACTGGCACGGAAGTTTTCATACGGGCACTTGCTTTTACTGTGGGGGTAGACATCTATGAATGGAACTGCTGGATCATGTAGTAACTTCATATTTAACATTTTGAGAAACTGCCAAACTAATTCCCAAAGAGACTGAACAATCCTACACTTTAACTAGCGCTATACAAGTGTTCTGGTCTCTCTATATCATTACTCACACATGCTACTGAACATTTTTATTAGAGCCATGCTAATATTATGAGTGGTCACCTTGTAGTTTTAATTTGTATTTCCCCACAGATTTATGATACTGGCTGTAACTCCATAGGCTTAGAACCAGTTGTAACATCTCTTAAGCACAAATGCCTACTTAATTTTTCACTATTCTTTAATTGGGTTATCTTTATTTTGATACGAAACAGTGATAAAGATAACTTTTTTGGCTTCATCACCACCTTGTAAGATGGATATTAGTTACATTCCCATTTTAGAGACAAGCAAATAAAGTTGAAGAGCTTGAAAGATTTGTCCAAAATTGTTTAATGCAATGTTGGAGCAAATAAAATCTTATTCTAATGTCTTACTCATAACAAAGGCTGTGTTTTCTTATACATTTTCTACAGAAAAAAACTTCATGAGTATTTAAAAACCTTGATGCAATGAAATAAATATTAACATTAGCATGTCAGTCGCTGAGAAGAAGAAATAACAATAAAACATAGATCAGGTTTAGCTTGAAAGTAATGTCTGCTGGTAGCATTCAATAGCAAATGTATGTTAAAAGGATCAGAAAGCAGTTCAATACCAGTTATCCAGCAGCTATCCTGACTTTCATAACATATCTTAAGAGAAACAGGCTTTGTGTTTGTTTTTAAAGGATTTTTACATGCTAAGAAAGGAAAGAAAGGAAGAAGGAGAAAAAAAATAAGTAGATACCACAGCTGGTATGTTCCATTGTCTTAAAGTTAATACAAAACAAGTAAATTCTAACAAAACACACACCTTCCTCTGTTTTTACTATAAACTATTCTGAAGTCACTTGTCTATATATTAAATAAATACACGACACGTCATGTCTACTTTTAATAACTCTGACCCACGATATGAGAGATGGTTAAATATTCCCTTTTACGGTCAATTCTATTTTTACTTAGTTATTTTTGACACCAAATAATGCAATCCAAAGAAATTAATTGAAATACTTTAGCAAGAATTTGGGAAGAAAAGGTTAACTTACCTCCAGTTCTCTGACAAGCCTATTAGCTAATTCAATGGTCTTGCTGGTCTGGCTCACCTCTTCTTGACACCGGACTTTCTCAGCTATTGCTTTTTCAAATGAAGCGGTGAGCCTGCGGAGATGTTGATCCAGATCCTGTGGAGGAGTTTAAGTTAATTTGAGTCATTTTTAGATGAGACATAAGTAGCTCAGTCATCATAAAACTCTGTTACTTTAAGGGAAATGAAACAAACTGCTCTCTTCTTTGCCTTTTTCTTTGTATTTTAGGAGAGGAGGAAGAGGAGACAGAGACCATAAATTGCTCAGGGTCCAGCACAGACTGTCCAGCAGATTACCATGGACTCTTGTTGCTTCTCCTCTACTGGACAAGCTGCAGAAAAGGGAAGAAGGCCAATGTTTGTGCCTTTACCACTCAAATAACTGCGGGTGCTCTGTCCCCCTCGGCTCTTGTTCCTAAGTCTCATCCCCCAATACTAGCTTTACTAACCACATATCACCCTATTTAAAAACATAATGACCAAAATTGCATATTTTCATTAATTTTTATAATAGGTAATACAAAAATCACAAATCCATTTAATAATTTTTCTGTGTCTGCTGTATCTTTAGACATGCAATACACCAGGTGACTGTCTTCTGGATAGAGCAGAGAGGCTGGTGGAAAGTAGTGTCTGTACACGAAGCCCCACAAAACGTATACATCCTCCTAGCTCTTTCCAGAAGACTGTGGATCACCTCTGAATCTCATTTTCAAACTGCAAAAGAGAAAATCTGGCTGGCCAAGTCTGGTCAGACTGAGGAGGTCTGAAGGGCTGGATAATTAACATCCCTCTTCACTGCCTCAGGTATGAAACGAATGAGAGTAAACACGACAAGATCACCTGTCATTAACCACTTAACCATTCACTGAAGCATCACTCGGACAGGTCACAACCTGGACAGGAGGAGCTACTCTCTGAATTCCTTTTGAATAATTGTCTCTCCCTGAACAACATACTTTACACTATTGGGCTGGACTTTTTTTTTTTTCCCCCTATGGATGGTATAATTTCAATAAAATGTCTATCCATTGATCATAACGGTGAAAACATTGATGATAGACATCATGACTGACATTCTGCTACCCTGCAGTTTTCAACTTTTTGAACTCTCAGACCTAATGTCAATTGTAAATGACTTTTTGAGTCCCTTTGTTTTAAATAAATAACGAACAGGTTCTATACTGTTTTATCCAGAAGGCACATACATATTTTATCATAGTGCTATAAAATAGTGAAGTGCATGTGACCTGTGGTCAGATACCTAAGTTTGCATATGACTGTACTACCAGCTAAGAACGGTCATTTCGAGCTGATTCTTTGAACTCTAAGCCTCAGTTTCACTATCTGAAAAATGGAATCAACAACATTACCCAACTGAGAGGAGAGGTTTATGAGGGTTAATTTTGATGATACATATAATAATACCCAGGGAATATAAGTCAGGACTTGTCAATGATTTTTGGTATCAAAACACTTTTATACTCATGACTCCAAGGGTCACTGGTTGATGGAGATTATGTCTATTCATATTTATATTAACAGAAACAGTTTAGAGCTTAAAAATTCATTTTAATATACTCATTTTAGCATAAATCCATTTTATAAAATCAACAGTATTGTCAAAATAAAACACAATTAGTGAAGACAATAGTGTTAAGATTCTTGAATATCCTCTTAATTTCTCAAGAGTGTGAGATTCTCAGCCCTGCCCCTGCTTTCTGTCTGTTAAGACACCACATCACACAACCTCTAGAAATGCTACAATGCGCTTGTTAGAAACTGAGAGTGAAATGACAACATCTTAGTAAGATCATGAGAACATTTTAGACCTCATAAATCCTGAAAGGATTCTAGAAACCCCTCAGGAATCCCTGGACCATACTCTCTAAACCTCTAATATAAACACGCAATAAACCTTATTTTTAAGACTCAAGCAATTTAGAGACTGAATTAAACAACTAGAGGGTATCATTTTAAGCTCTAGAGATAATACTGATGGCTGAAATATGGATTCTTAAACATATATACGAAGCCATCTCATTTCAAAATGAGAATTGGCTATGTTTTCCTTAGGGTAGATATTCTGAAAATAAAAAAAGTCTCTTTCTAGTACTATTCTTATTGTAGAGACAAATATGAAAAACATAGCATGTTATTACTATTGAAGAAAATATTCTTGGGAGTAAGAATCAGGAGGATTCTAATTCTTCTGTGCCTCAGGCATGACTGAAAAATGAGTACTCGGCTGTCTGTAGCTGACACACTGCTCTCCCACGCTACAGTGTTTAGCATCCAGGCAGAGCAGTGCCACTGTTTCTCCTTTCTGGTATGTGAGGGGTCTTGGACAGACATCAGCTGAATGATACACAGCAGTTCCACTTATTAGTGTGTGACACGTCAAGGCCCAGCACCTAAACCTTCTCCCTTCTGAGCCATGGAATCACTGTGTTTAACACCATGGATGCTTGTAAGTCACAACTGTGGGGAGATGGAGGAAACACACCCAGGCTTCCTAGTCGTGTCAGATCTACGACAGTGGGTGTGTGGACACTCAGGTGAGTTTCCAGGTTTGGGTTTAAAACAACTTCACTGTAGGCCCTCTGGCCTTTTCAAGCCATAGGGCAATAGGGGCATTTGTTCACTTTCTATGAGCCTCGGTTTCCTCACTGGCAACAGAACATATGGTCCTCTTCCATTGCCCTTTCATGGAAAGTGCTTTCACCACCTTCCAGGCAAACATATCCACCTTTCAAGACCTGACTTGCAAAGAAACTGTTCCACCAAACCCTTCCTGATGTACAATGGACCACTCTGATTTTCATGCTGCAGTAGTAGCCAATATACTCTCTGGATTGTCAGCATCCAGTAAATTACACAATTTTTACTACATATGCTATATGATTTTCCAAAGTGAGCACTGGGTCTTATCCATCTTTTTCTCCAGGGCCCACTCCAGGGTTTAAATATTTGTGTGAAAAGATAAGCACTGCTCTCTCTGGACATGGGGCAGAACACTCATTCTTCTTGGTACGCTGAGGATAATGCACACTTTGATCTCTCACTCACCTCCCGTCTTCTACCAACACCTATACAACTGTAGCAGACTAGCTTCCTATCTTGCAAGGAGGGTAAAATCTTTGTTCTTCACAGTCTGTAACAGACAATGGCTTCTTTGGTTAGAGAAGTAATGAATTGAGGAATGAAGAATTTAGCCCAAGAACTTCAGCTAGCTGGGGACTCTAAATGAGTGGTTTTCAAACTTCGGTATGCATTAAAACCATTTGGAAGGCTTGAGAAGACTAGAGTCCTGGGCTCTACGACCAGAGTCCTGGTTTAGTAAGTTTGAAAATCTGGACCTGTAAGCAATTCTCTCATGACAGTGCTGCTGCTGCTGATGGTCCAGAGAACACACTTTGAGAAACACTACCCTAAACGGGCTGGATTTGGATTTATGACCATCCGTAGGCCCTGTATATTTATCACACGACAAGACTTTTTTCTGAGCTCAGCAATTTTCCCCCCTCACTCAACCTTCACTAAGAGGCTTTCAATCTAAAACTAGAGACAGTGTTATGGCTTGTGCCTTGATGTCCTCCCAAAGCCATAGGAAGTCATAGGTGGTCCATCGAGTGTGCGATGGATTCATGGTGCAGTGCTAAGGTTTAAGGGTGCTGGGCTGAAGGTGGGTGATGACTAAATTTTTCCACTGATTAGTTTGGCCCCACCTTGAGATGAGAAGCTGAAATGGAACACAAAAGGGACAGAAAGAAGCTATTGTCACTTTTTCTGCCTTCTGCCTCCATGAGCTGTTTCTCCTCTGTGGTGACCCCCTGCCTTGGAGCCTGCTGCTCATGGATGAAAACTTCCACAAACTGAGCTGAATAAACCTTTCCTTAGGTTTGGGTATTGGGTATTTTGTCAAAGCAACAAAAAAGGAATGAAGACATAAAGAGACTCACACACCACTATGAGCGAATTTCCACTCAGGACCAAACAGGATGCTTCTCAGACACAACTGCATTAGGCTAAGCACGAAGGCAACAAGAGGCATTAGACCAGAAGGAAGGAAAGTTCAGCCAGGGAGAGAAGTGAAAGTCTGGAGGAAATGAAAGCTAGCACATGTACAACTTCACTTGGATCAAATCTCTGTTTTACTGTAACCCAACAGACAGAATCTGTGCGCAGGTCCTTAGCAGGACCATCTGGGTGGCCTTGACAGGGAACTAGACACTGGAGAGAACTGAAACCAGAATTCTGCCCTATCGGTGACTCCTCTCTGGAAATCTGCTCTGGAAGAGAGTGGAGGGGATTCACTGTGACAGTGGCAAAGTCATTTGGACAGTGAGGTGTGATGGCACACACAGTGCATGTTTAAAGTTCATAGCCAAAGACATGGCGCCATTAATCCTCCAGAAACATCCTCACCCTTGATTAGAACACACTGCATGCCCTCTTTCTTGCCACTTTCGGAGGCGGTTCTAGAAGGCTAGGCATGGCACCACTGGAGCTAAATCCCTAGCCCTCTTCTTTTCAAACATGCTCAATCCATCATTTCCGGCAATGTTGTCTCTACTGTAGTAAGTTTCTAAAAAAAATTTAAACATGCATGTATTCCTCCATTGTCCTTTGTATTATTTTGTTCTTCTTGTCCCTATGTTTTGAAGCTTACTTCTGAGCCGGATTGATGTGTGAGCCTATGCTCACGTCCTGGGTCTCTGAAAAGAGCTGGCGCGACCACCTCAGTCCAATGAGTCGCAGGCTTTGTCCGCGGGACCCGAATGCTGCAAGCACAGCCTCGACTTCCCGATTAACTTCATGGTTCTCCTCAGCATCCTCTTCACTTTTTTTTATGAACATAAAATAACTTCTCACATTTATGTAAAGTCATTCATGGAGGTTTTAGCCAAGCTGGCAGAGTTTCTGCCAGCGAATGAAGGTCATGTTTGTAAAGTCGGGTTTGTTCTAAAAGTATTTATATCAGCTGTGGTTGTTGCTGTTGTGTTTTTCTTTCACCAGTCATCAAGTACTGGTGAGCAGCACAGTGTGGGGCTGTAGTAGGACTAGCTGCTGTCCGGACAGAAAGGGAGGATGAGGGAAGTAAGGACCTGGAAGCAGCAGCCTCAAAAAAGACGAGGCATCGGCAGTGAGAGGTGCTGACATTATCCACGTCATCACACTATTTTTGGGATCCTATACATCTTACTAAAATAACTGCCATAAAAAGATGCCCTGCAATTACTAAACAGGAAAATGAAAGCATAGTTTGATCACTTCCTTGTATATTCCAGGCGTCAGTACACTGGGCTCTGCTCTGGAAAGCTTATCTTACTCCTCTGTCTTTGAGAATAAGCCCTGAGATCTTAGAGCGGCCATTCCAAGGTGCTCCTGCTCTTTGTGCCAAACTGACAAGTCGTGGTCGTAGACAGCAGCAGGTCACGCTCAGCACCAGCCTCTGTACTGTGATGGCTGCCGAGCCCCGCAGCTCAGAGAACCTTGGCAGGGCTCACTCTGGTGTTAAAACGCCCTCCCTGGACCACTTCTCCGCACACATAACCATTACACCAGCCACTCCCAAATCCACCTGCAAGCAGCTTCTCTGTCAAAGTGCAGTTCCGACTGTTCACATCAATGAGCGTGTCGCAGGAAGAGTGAAAACAGGATTAGTGAGCATCTGCTGCGTGCTGCATATGGAGGAGCACCTCAGCACATCCATTCTCAGGAGCAATGACAGAAGTCCTTCAGCTAACTGAGCTGAAGAATCTACAAGAGGAGGCAGAGGAGCTCTCACGAGGGAAGGAAAAGCAGAGAATCATGGGAGGGTCAGGGGATCAGGAGCTCTTGATCGCGTGGAGGCACCCTCTCTGGGATGCACAAACCCCTTTCCGTCTTTTATTCATCATTCAAACTCAAAACTGGCAAGGCTTAGGTTGAACACCTATCCATTTAGCTAGAAAAGGGAAGTCTCTCCTGCTAAAAGGTCCCACCTAGATGCAACCAATGAGGAGTGAGCATTTGGTAAAGATAAATCAGGCTGGTTTTGCTCAAAGGTAGTGAGCCGGATGCAGGGTAGTGAAACATCACAAATGTTCACCTTGAGAAGCAGCTGTGACTATCTGAACTTGACACATGAGAAGCCGAGGGGTTGTAAGTTGCCAGCAGTGTGCAGCCTCCTCGGACCCACTGCACTCCTCCATGCAGCCTCGCCGGTCCCTCCCACACTGCCTCTGTTTCATAGTTCTCTCCTCTTGCCTTGTCCCCGCAGCCAAGTGTGAATCCACGTGGGCCCCACGAGGAGGCAAAGCCCTGCCAGGACTTGCTGCAGTTGCCTGTGCACTTGTCTGAGTGTCATTTACCCAATAAAATTTTTCAAAGACTTGATGTCCGTAATGAGATTAAAGTTAAATTTGCAGCTAAAAAGGTTAAAAAAAGGACTTCAAAGATGAACCTTCAAAAGTTCATCTTTGAACAGTCACCGTTCATTTCCACTTTTAATTCTAACCTCCCCTAAACGTTCCTCTGGTCCATTGTGGTTCCTCAAGTGCCCCAAATGCCTCTGTTTTTCTCTGTCTCTACCAGGGACCCCCTTTTCTCTCCTACTCACCCTGGGGACACCTGAGTGCCTTCTGAAGCCCATTTGCAGGATAATTTCCTGAAGAAATTTCTTCTCATTTTACCAGGTGTGGTAATTTATTAATGCTTTGGTTGCAGTCTGTATTTAGTCACATTGATATACCAGACCAACATGACTGGGCTACACATTTGTAAACTTAGTAATGGTGATATTAATTCCACCCAGAAAATACTGCATGCCAGATATTCTAACTTCTCTTTTTTTTTTTTTTTTTTTTTTTTTTGAGACAGGGTCTCACTTTGTGGTTCAGGCTGGCCTTGAGTTCAACCTCCAACTCACATCACAGCAATTCTCCTGCCTCTGCCTCCTGAGTATTGGGATTACAGGTGTGAGCCACCACGCCCGGCACTGTGGTATGTGGTACTGGTTGCTGCTGGGGTGAGTCTCCATGCCCAGTATGGTATGTGGTTACTGGGGATCAAACCTGGGTCCTTGCACTTGCAAGACAGGCGCCAGAACCACTGAGCTACATCCCTGGCCCTCTAACTTCTTAATATGAATTACTCACTTAACTTTTAAAATTCTAAAAGAAGTAGATGCTATTACTATACAGGTTGAATATTCTTTACCTGAAATGATTGAGACCAAAATTATTTCAGAGTTTCTCAGATTCTGAAATATTTGCATAGACCAGATGAACATCCCTAATTCAAACATCTGAAATCTAAAATGCCTCATCATCCAAAACTACTTAGGCATCATTTTGCATTGAAAAAGTCTGAGATTAGGGAGTATTTGGATTTTTGATTAAAGGACGCTCAATTTGTACCTATTTCACAGATGAGAAAACAGGTGCAGAGAAGTTAAACAACTTTTGTGGAGTTAAACATTAAACAGTAGAGCCATGATGTTGACCAATACGTTTGGATACAAAGATTATGCTTTTAATTATAATACACTGTCTTTATTCTAGTACTACCAGACTGTGAAAATTTCTTAAGTGCAAAAAAGGTAAATGATTCTACAACCCCAGTACAGTGTGTAGCATATAGTAACTAAGAAATACCTACTGAACGAATATATAAGGGAAAGCATTCATCAGAGACCAGATACGTTCCTCTTTGGCCCTGTCTGGAGTTGGGCTCCTCAGGTCAGAGTAAGGATCACCTCTTGGCAAGTTCTTCAGGATTATAGTCTGCACTTACCCCAAGTTTTTTCCTGATGGCCACTAGTTTTTCAGTAGCTGCAGCCAAATCTAAATTTGCCTGGGCTAATGCTTGGCGTTTTGGCTCCACATCACAGTAGACCTGAAAATCCACAGGAGTTTAATACATGAGGCAATACAAACGCAAAGAGAACAAGTAATCATTCAATCCTTTTGTAATTTGGAGCTCGACTAGTAATATCACTAATTCACTCAGCAACAAGCTCTTTGTCTCTTTACCATGGTATCATTACAGTCTCACAGGCTTTGTGGGTTCTCTGGGGCCTCTGCTACTCACTTAGAGACTCTGGACATTGGAGCTACAAGAATTTGGATAAAATGTAGGTAAAACTTCATGAAGATACTAGCTTATTAAAGGTATATCCAAGTCTAGCTAGTGAGAAAAGCATGGCGTTCTCTGGACACAGCCAGGAGAGGGAGACACCCTCACCCAGTCTGACACACACATTTGTTTTCCAAGTTTTTGACTACTTGAAATGCATGTTATCTGGACGGATAGTTTAAGAATTTGGGTAGACTTATTTTCCCCCTGGTAGAAAGAGAAGGAGAAATCTAAACCTCACATCTTGTTTTAAATAAAACCCAACACAGTGTAGCTCTGTGCTCATCTTTCACTTATGGTACCAATCAAGCATGGGACACAGGCATCTTACTATGGCAGCCAGGTAACCACTGCAATCCGTCTGAACTCGTTCCTGGAAGATTTCGACTAGAGATAAAAGGATCAGGAGAGTCCTACTTCTGTGGGCCTCACAGTATGACAGATATAACCTGGTTTTATGAGAATCGTTTGGGGTATAATACCAACTACTTTGGGACTTTTCTCTGTAATTGCATAACTGAATACGACATACAAAAGTCGGACAGTTCTTCAGTTCCCAATTTATATCCTGTAGCCTAAAAGTACTTGGGATATAGTTGGCAGATGATAAATATTTGATAAATGACAAATGAAATGATCGTCTATTTCTGTATTGTCTCAAAGCACAATTTTAGAGTGGACCATCTGTCGGCAAAAATCTATTTGCCATTAAAGTACTAAAGTAAACAAATTATTTCTTCATCTCACTATGCCTGCTACAAAGATGGTATGAATTTTTGCCTTGAGAGCAAGGGTTCACTCAGTATATATTTAAATGTGCATGTCTAAATATGAATCAAATGTTTTAATGTAAACAAACACATATTTTATGCAACAAGTTTTCATCTAATAAAATCAAATTAATTTGTGCTCTTTGATCTAATCATTTTAACCTAAAAAAATCTCCAACTTACTTCTTGTTTAGAATTCTGTAAACTCTGACATGTTCATGTCCTGGTTTTAGAACTACTACATATCCTTCTTCAGAAAATGAAGCATGAAATTATTTCATACTTTTTCACTGATCTATAAAAGTGACATTTATGGCTTTTGTTACAAGCACTCATAAACCATCAGATTAGGACTGATACCTCATAGAATTTAATGATATTGATGACCCATGCACAGAGACCAGCTGCTGCAAAAGATTTGGTCCGGATCAGGTTTGGGTTGAACTCTGGGTCTTTCAAATATTGTTCATTCACCACTTTTAGACAGTTCTCTGGAATGTGCTCTTTGTTGTACTTAATTAAAGCTTGCAAAAAATCATCAACCTGTAAAGCAAAAAAGATTTACTGCAATGAACCCATTTTGGCTGCAGAGAAAATTCCAAGATCAAAAGTTAAAATCAGCTTTTAGAACTCATAGTACAAAGGCAAAATTGGCAAGCTGCATTTATCCTACTGTTTGACTTTTTCAGTCTTTACAGTATGAAGTTAGAATTAGCAATGGACACTTTTAAAACCTCTTCTATCCCAGGGTAAAATATTCAGTCCCAGCACAGGAGGTATTCACAATTTGCAGAAAAGAATGGAAGGAAAGAAAATGCAAAACACATACCAAAAAGCCCCTGTGCTTCACCTTCTTATACATTAGTAACATTTTTCAAGCCTATGAAATCCATGTAATTTTCTCCCACCTACACTAAACTGCTTTCATAATTTTGCAAATAATTAGCAACTTCCACCTGCTGTTGGCCTTGACTTAGATAGGTATGCCATAATCCTGAGCTCACCTCCAACTGGCTAGCAAATGCTCTTACTCTAAAGAACACAGGGAGATCACATGCAGTAGCTAGGAGGATGGGTTTTTGGACTTGAACTTTGTTTGCTATCAAGTGTAACACAGTACTGAACACAGGACAGAAAAAGGTAGGATTCTCATCTTTCCAGGCCCCTGATACCTTCCCCATGAAGACTCTAGCTGCTTTCCAACTTCGGTCTTTTGGCACTCTGCCCCGGGGAGCCAGGAGGACCATCACAGCTGCAGTGACATTGGTGACTGCATTTGGGGGGTTGGGAAAGGCTTTGAGTTCTGTGAGGTTGACCTGAAAAATCACACATACAAACACACAGGTTGAGGGTAAGACTGAGGTTGCCACGCTGGTCTTTAGTGGTCCTCCATCCCTCAACATCACATCAGTCTCAGTGTAGCAGCTTTTTGCCAGATGGGGGCTCTTTCGGTGTCTTGCTATTCAATGCTGGACACTTCTGGATCTTGTAGAAACATCATTGCCTCCAACAGAAGTGATCAACCTAGTACTTAGATTGGATTAGGACTAGATTAGACTAGGACTCCTGTGGAGTCCTGCTTACTGAGGCCAGGACATTTTGTGAACATACAGGCTATTTGTAGTAAGGTATTTATGGATGCTACTCTGCTGTGTAATATGTGTGCACTTTAACCAGGCACTCTCATAAATATAATTCTGTAGTTCAGGGCCTCTTAGTTTTTCTACTTTAGATGCACAAGTAAGAAAAATAATCTAGCATTTTCCATTACATTGTAGCAACTCTTAGCTAGGTCTATGTAGGATGAATCTTCTTCCCTATGCACAATATAGAAAGCTGGATTTGGACTGAATTCAGTTACCACTAGTCAAATTATTTTTTAAGACCATGAACTCCATGGTACTGGAAGTATTCACAAGGCTCTTGGTTGGATACAGTAGGACTGACTTCTAAATGGGAAAAGAAGTTGAACTATAACAATGTCCTCAAAGGTTTTTTTCAATTTTAATATTTTATGAATCTTTCCTTTAAAAAAACTTTGGTTACATTTGCCATATTTTCTGCTCAATTATTTAAATCTAATAATCTTTAAGTATTAAATTCTGAGGAAATCTACAAGCTAAGAGATTATCTTTACCCTGTTGAGTGTGTCGAGTGCAGCGGCAGCAGCCACCAGAGCAGGCTCAGCCTTGAGTAAGTCAGCCTCACATTCTCTCTGCTTCTGCGACACCTCGGTCTGAATGGCCGCCACCTAATGAGACAGAGAGACAGATGGGGGGTGGGGAGAACAAGCACATGAAGAGAGAGACAGACAGACAGACAGACAGACACACACACACGCACACATCATCTCCGAGGTCTTTATTGAAAAGCACAGATGGACTCAGATGCACCGTTAAATAATTCATCTGTCTGTACTTAGAGCAGGTGGGGAATTTATCCTAAAGACTAATTTCCCATGAAGTACAGTTTGTATATAAAGCTTTGTCAATACACATACCACACACTGACCATCCCAGACCAAATGGATCCAAATATCAACCACTCCAAAAAAGGGTCGGGCTCACCTAAATGAGCAGCGCCACTAATCACAAAGACAAGGTTAAGCAGCCATTTCTCTGTTCAATTTTCTTTTTCAGAAAATCTCTGAGAAGTGACGATCTAGTAACCTAGACCAGACAATATCCTTGCTAGAATTTTAATCTTGCTAACACTGGCTATTCCTTAAGAATAGTGTGAAGAAGCTGTTTAGTTTAACTGATTAGAAGATATTCTGTGTGATGGTCGTCAGTGAATGCTGCCTCAGCCTCCTGATAACCCGTATGATGAGGACACAAAAGCCGTGGTGGGAAATCAAATCAAACCGGTAAGAGAAGCTAGGGTTTTTTAATCCTCCTCTTAAGATATCTACAAAATCCAAATGACAAAAAAACTGCAAATTTTTAGTTCTTAGCAGAAATTTGAGTTTCAAAGCTGTGGCACCAAACTCAGGATCTAGTCACCACTGGAAGATGGTTCCCGCGGTGACAGGGATGGTGGAATATAAACTGTGAACAAATGTGCATTTCCTCAGATGTGTTTGGAAGGAGCAGGTTCAACCATACCATAAAATTAAACACTGCTTACAACAAATTATGTTGTCTACCACAGCTTTATTAGTAGTAATTACCCTTCTCCTGATTAACCATTATTTTGCTGTATACTGCACCTTTTATGAACATAATTGGTTCGGGCTAGATATGTGATCTCCTGCTAATACACACAGCTACTGCTAATGTAAATAAGAAAACTCCGCATGCTTACTGAAAACCACTCTGAAACCTAGTCATCAACACTTTCCAGGAATAGACCATGAAAATTCTCAGAATACCACATTTTTAGTGTGTTAGAGAACACAGCAGAGATGACAGCACATGAGTTACTTCAGAGTTACATATCTTCCATGAGGATACAGTGAATCTATAATGAGATTTGTCACCATTTAGAATGGAGTCACTGAAAATCATTTAAAATTACTTATGACTATCGATTTCTAAAGGTAGAGAAACCTAAAAAGATACTTCGGTTAATGCTACTTCTACAAACCCTGGCACAGCCACGCTTTATCTTTAGATTCCTTAACTATTAATGTATTATTCTTTTATGAATTGTTATAGGCAATATCATCTTTCACATTAAATAAAACCCTGACTGCATCAATTTCTTTCTCATTCCTAATACCTCTCGTCCTCGGGTACAACACTATTAGCACAATGAAAATTCTGTGTATTCAGTGGCTTCATGAGCAGCAGGTGCAACTTCCTGGTCAAGGAAGGCTCAGCCTGGCAAAGGCAGGGAAGCTGTGGAGACAGCCTGCGAGGTGCGCTCTTCCTGGACCACAGACTTTAAAGCAGAGAGGGAGAGATTCCCATCCTTGGGCCCACCAGAAATCTGCTTCCTGTTAGTCCAGAGCTCCTTGTAGATAGAATTTTGTGGCGATGACAATCAGTTGAATTGAACTATGTCTACCCAAAACATATACGTGGAAGCTTTGACCCTTAAGAACTCAGAATGTGGCTGTTTGGGGATATGGCCTCCACAGAGACAACGAGGTTAAAGTGAACCCTTAAGGAAGAGCCCTAGTCCAATCTGACCGGTGTCCTCCGAGGAAAAAGTTTGGGAACATGAGATATCAGGATGTGTGAGTGCTCACAAGGGAAGGGCCACGTGAAGCATCATGTGAGGGCAGCCATCTGCAAGCCAAGGAAAAACGGCTCGGGAGTAACCTGCCAAAACAATCCCGACATCAGCTTCCACAACTGGGAGAAGATGAATGTCTGTTGTTTAAGACTCCTGGCTTGTAGTGTCCCGTTGTGGCAGCACCAGCAAACAGATACACTGCTCTCACCCGCTCTAACACCACATGAAATTCCTAATGGTCTCCAAAGCCCAGACCCATACACACTTAGAAAAGAAACAGACAGAAAAAATGACAACCATTAGGGAGGAGACCCAACTTTTGAGATCTTACATTAGCACTTCAATTGGGAAGCTACTTTCATTCATTCATAAGGGGTCCACTCCAAGCAAAGGAAGAAAACCAGTTTGCTAGTAATCACAGGATGCCTAGAACTTTGGAGTTTGGAGCTGATAAGTCAAGGTTAGAAGAAGAACTTGCCAGGCTTAGTTGTCTTGTGCTGCCTGAAGCCACTGCAGAATGTCCTTGATTACTTCACAATTTCAACTGCTTCTCTGAAAGGGCTGCGGACACACGTAGCATGCCCCTCTCTCAACTTCAGCACAGTAAATGTGGCCAGGTACTTGGTAAATTACACAGCATTACTTTTTAATCATGTACTGAGCCTGGGGGGCTCAACTTCATAAGATGAGAAAGGGTCCATATTCACCCTCTTCTCTAACTGTACAGTATACAGCTCATTCACTGAATAGAAGACCTGTACAGCCACAGTAGGTACTCACGTGTTAATTTCTCACTCTACATAGTTCAACTGCGAATACATCTCCTTTCCATGATCAGTAAATACTACTTTCTGCTAACTTATCTATTTGATTTCATCAGAACCCTTAACATGAACTCAAAATATCTTGTTTCTCAAAGGGATGCTTGATTCGTGTCAGATTTTCCCACTGTGATGTAAATCGTACAAGGGCACCTTGCTTGCAGAATATCCCCAAGAGCCTAGAGCAAGCCGTGCCCTCCTGCAGACAGAAAGCTGAGTTCAAAGTTATTTACAGTTAAGCTCTATGGGTAAAATGAAAGGATGTTTTACTTTTACTTCTTGGCATGGATTAGATATACAAAAGAGTACATTGTTTTTCTATGTTTAAAGATGCTCATGGAGCCATCTATCAGATGAATTCTAATTTGCCAACATCTATACCCTCCTTTATGAGGATAATTTTACCTTAGGAATTCAAAAGAAAAAATACAACAATACCTGTAATATCTCTATCATACTTTAAGATCTCCAAAATGCATCCATGGTGATAGGTTACGATACCATAATTACTGGGACAACAGACATTTGTGTAATGCCTGAAAAGCATCCCTTGGGTAAAATTAACTTATGATAATCACACCATGTGTGATACCTAATTGCTTAATATAATAATATACTTTTCAAGACATTCTCCACTTATCTGAAACACAATGGAAACATTCATTATGGGGGCCAGGGATTTAGCTCAGTGGTTCCAGCACTTGTCTTGCCAAGTGCAAGGACCTGGGTTTGATCCCTGGTAACTACATACAATACTGGGTGTGGAGACTCACGCCCAGCAGCAATCAGTACCACATACCACAGTGCCAGGCGTGGTGGCTCACGCCTGTAATCCCAGCACTCAGGAGGCAGAGGCAGGAGGATTGCTGTGATGTGAGTTTGGGGCTGAGCTCAGGGCCAGCCTGAACTACAAAGTGAGACCCTGTTTCAAAAAAAAAAAAAAAAACCAAAAACCAAAAAAAAACCAAATTAGGAATTATGTACCTATTGGTCAGGCCAAATATGCTTTATTATTATCAAAATCAAATATTTCAAAACTCAGAAAAACTCGATTATCTTTTGATATCTTAAAATACTAAAATAATAGCATAATAGCTACTATTTCAATGATGACAGAAATTTAGAATTTTTAAAATAATCTTTTATCTAAAGTAAGAAAATTTTATCTGACAATATACATTCAATTTAAAAAATACTTCATTAGGGAAGGCAGGGAAAAGGGGAAAAATGAGAATCAAATGTGTCATGTACAGGTACAAATTCTCAATGTTGAATGTGATCATAATGTATGTATAAAAAGTGCCAATAAAGTCAACTAAAAAAATATTTTGTAATCATCTCTGTTTATTGTGCTGTATCTTTTGGGAGATAAGATACACAGAAATATTTTTTACTTGGAGCTGAATTTTTGGTTAAAAAAATGACAAAAGAAGTCATATTTATTTTTGCAACTGTTAGAAACCTAAGTACAAAAAAGCAGAATCTATATAATCTTAAAAGTAATCGTTTCCAACAATAAAATATAATACAGAATGCCAGGGCTCCAGTTGAACCAAAAAGAACAAATTTAGCTTCGGACTTAATAATAAACTCCAGTTGTATTATTAAAATGCAAAATTTGAAAACCATCTTGCAAAGTGACGGAATGGGCTTTGTTAACAATTGAGTTGTTCCATTTGCCTAAAAACTGAAAACCTTTAGAAACCTCGGAGGTGACTTCCTGACCTTTACTGTATTACAAATAGGCCTGATGTTCAAGATCCACATCCATTATATGCTTGAATGAGCTCAGTATTTATTGTTCTTTCATATCATTAAAAGAGCTAAAAGGTTGGGAAAATGCATAATGTAAAGAAAGGTCAAGTGGTAATCATGGTGTGAAATGCTGTTACATGTGTAACTATAATAATTCTTTAGACTTTGTGTTCCCTGGAGAGGAAGTTGTTCAAAATTGTTCACCTACAAAGGTTTATTTTGTGCTAAATATAGCTCACCACTCTAAATGGTGGAATTAGTCTGACCTTTTGCTCCTCAGCGTCCGCGATGGCCTTTTCTCGGCTCACTTTCTCCGTCTGAAGCCCGATCTTTGTGATCAGAGCTTCAGCGTCATGATTTCTCAGCTGCAGCTCAGCTTCTTGGGAGGCAAGTCTGGCTTTCAGGTCTCCCACCTACAGGAAAAGTCATCGCTCTGGAGGAAGTTTGCCAAGACAACAAGAGGCAGATGAAGCTTAGCTTTTGGTTTGGACTCAGTGATCTCTAACAACAGTTTGTATACTTCTTCTGGCGAAGGGCTCCTCGACTTGACTGTAGTCTCATTTACAAAACTGTAGCCCGATTTTTTTTTTTTTCCGTCTTTGCTACTCAGTCCACGTGCTCAGAGAAACACCAAGTGAGTTCCACGGCTGAGCGGAGGCCACCCAACCTCCCCGCCTCTCCAGCTCTGCGCAGCCTGGGCTCATGGTGCAGAGGCCCAGGAAGCAGGCATGGTGACAAGCTAGAGAGCTGAGACTTGCACTCACCGACAGGAAACTGCTGAGGCCTTTAGATAAGCGAAAGACATGGATTCTCCTTGCCTGTGTGCAGGGTAATTGACTACAACAGAAATACCCACTGACAGGACTTACCTTTGCCCCCTTTCATGAAATGGCTTGTTTCCATCCTGTTCTATGGCATTTAGTTCAGGACCATGGAGCCATCCCCACAGGAACTGACCACCTAGAGGGAAGGGCTAACTCCCTGTGCTTTGTGTGGTACATCTCTGTGTGGGCAGAAGATCAGAGAGTGCCAGGGATTGGACCAGGCCACGCTCATGGCAGCTTGTCTGTATCAGCTTGGAAGAAAGACTGCCCTTTTCAGGGATGATTTCATGAGGATCAGAAGGTTATCACAGGTTTCATTTCGGAGTTTGAGGATCATGTAAATCAAAGCAGAAATGAAGCGCTAGAGAAAAAATGTGACTCAGTTCTCAGAAACGTATCATGAAAATTAGCTTTCTACTCACTGTCCAGAAATATAAATATTACTAATTATTCAGCAAAAAGAACAGTCGTAACTTTTTTTTTGGTGGTACTGTATTGAATCCAGAGCCTCTGTACTGAGCTATAGATCTACGCTTTTATTTTATTTTTTTATTTTGAGATAGGGTCTCATTAAGTCACTAAATTGCCTGGGGTGGCCTTGAATTTGTACCTCCCTCTTCCCTTACTCTCTCCAAGTGCCTGGATTATAGGTACATGTGCCACTACACACAGCCATAATAATTTAATTTGACTCATTTGTGAAAGGTGCTTTAATGGTTTCGTTTGGTTGAATATCTCAGTACTGTATCCAATGGGGCTTGTGTAAACCCCACTGTAACATTATTATTTACACTGTTATTAAAAAGTATGCTTACTACTATGACTGCTACTTCCACTCTTACTTTAAGTCTGATTTTTAAGTCTTTTTATGTACTCAGGGTAACACAGTGACAGAGACATATTTGCTTCTCGGTTCTTTTTAGCCACTGAAACTACTTTATGCCCAGCCACAGTCTAGGGCAGTGATGGTGAACCTTTTTGAGTTTCCAATGATAATGTGCCGCTGTGGCATATGTGCCACAGGTTCGCCACTGCTGGTTTAGGGGGAATTACATTATGTCAAGCTCTAACTTCAGTTAGCTCTGAAATACACAGAGATTCCAGATCTGGAAGGAGGCTTTTGCAGTGAAAAATGTCACTACAGCTCCCTGCAATGACAGGAGATGACACCTAGAGGGGGCTGTATGGCTATGAAGGGGTCACTAGCTGTACTGAAATGGATACAGGATTAGAGACATCTCCAATGGCATGGATGTTCATCTTCGTGGCACTGCTTATGGCAGACTTTGGAGGACATATGCTCCAAGATGGTGTTTTGCTCCCCAATCAGCCCAAACCTACACTCTTAAGTTTCTCCATTTCTCTCCATGGCAAACCAAACTTCCTTTTCATAATAAATCGATTTTTCTAAAACAGTCATGTGGCTATAAAATATCTAAACCAGTCCTCAGACAGTAAAGGCATCCTACGTCCAGATATCTAATGAAGAGAAGCTGTCTGCGTGTCATCCATCTCTTCCTGCATCCGCACGAACCTTGTGCGACCCTACACCAGCAGGCTACTGCCTCGGCTCCTGCTTCTGCCTCTACCTCAGCCTCTGACTCATAAACCCATCTCTGGGATAATGCGGAGATCACAGACTCTCTTGCTCTCCACGGCTGAGAAGCTGCTGCCCCTGGGATGAGCCAGGATGCTGTTTCACTTGCCTTTAGTTCTGCTGTTGGGGAAACAACTCCTGAAGTGTGGTACTGGCACTGTCTTTCTTTGCTAAGGCTTTCCTGCCAGTCCTACCAGTTCAGCTTGGGTGGCAACACTATCATTTCTTTAGGGAAAGTCACCAGGTCTTGTCCGAGACATGATACAACAGGACATGAGTGACCTTGACAGAGAGCTTCTTCCTAGCCTACTTAGCTCATCACATCAGCTCAGTAACATTTCTTGGAGCATATTTACTAGGGAAAAGGCTATTGATTTAGAGAAGAAAAAACTGGGACAGGGTAAGGAAAAAAGGAAAAGAGTAGGACAATGAGACATTCATTGGAGGGAAGGGGCAGATGCACAAATATGGAGACGCTCTTGGAGGTTTCCAGCAACTACTCTTTAGACCACTTGATCCAACTGGCCTGTGAACCTTCTCATTCTGGTTTCTCTTTCCTAATCATGACCTTCCTACTTCCTGCTCATAGAAACCACAGTGCTTCATTAGGAGTTAGTCCTTAAGTGGGAAACAACAGGAAAAAGACGGACGGTGCTTTGGCCTACAAAGGGCTAGAACAGCCAGACTGCCTTTTACAAGGAGGAAGGAAACACATCTTATTTCTACTATAGGAACAGATGGCTGCTCAGGCCTCTTGGAGAAAAACTGGCCTTAGATAAACTCTTCCTTAAAAAACAGGAGTGGGCTGGGGATTTAGCTCAGTGGTTCCAGCGCCTGCCTTGCAAGTGCAAGGGCTGGGGTTTAACCCCTGGTAACCACATACAATATTGGGTGTGGAGACTCACATTCAGCAGCAGTATTGCATACCACAGTGCCAGGTGTGGTGGCTCGCATCTGTAATCCCAGCACTTGGGAGGCAGAGGCAGGAGGATTGCTATAAGTTCAAGGCTGAGCTCAGGGCCAGGCTGAACTACAAAAGGGAGACCCTGTCTCAAAAAGAGAAACAAAACAAAACAAACAAACACCCCCCAACACACAGGCGTAGGACCCAATGATACAACTTGGAAAAGCCCACCACTATTGGTAGCCTTGAGGTGACCATCAGTGAAGATGCATTTTATTCCAGCTGAGAGTTGAGGTGGCTTGGAGAAGTCTCCGAAGTCTGCAGAGCCTCTCGGCCCAGGTGACAGGGAGACGATGGTACATGGACAAGGCAAGCCCCTACCTCACTTGCTCTCTGGCTTTGAACTCTCTCAGCCTGGTGTCTGAAACCGCAGGATTAAGATCTACTTTACAAACTTGTTTTAATAATGAGAAGAGGTTAGTATTCTGTGGGAATTCTCTACTGACTTTCTTCACAGATAGAATCCTTCCCTGGAGGCAGCACGGGTCTTACTACTGAGGATGAAGGCATTACTGGGCACCTTTATGTGAGAGAGCTGGTGGCGGAAAAGGGCACATGAGACATCACCAAAGTTAGCAGCAGGTAACGATGCCCTCACTGGGGGTGGGGTGTGCGACAGCAAAAGGGATCTCACTTCATCTCAGGATGGCCAAGTTCCTCTCCATAACTCTATGACCCCAAAGAAGCTGAGACAAGAGAGGGGAACGGGCTGTATCTGTCCCTTCCACATCCCCACAAAGCTTCACATGGGTTTAACAAAAAGAGAAGGTGTCTCCCCAAACCAGCCATGAAGAATAACTGGTCATCTTTTCCAGGTTTAGGAAAGCATGGGGGTGACATTGCTTGCGTCTTCAGACTAACTGTTAGAACTAGGCATCTATATAGAGCATATGGGCCGCTTCAAAGGCAAATGTAATTTTTCATGAAAGGGCAGGGATTGCACTCAGTAGGAACACACCTGTCATACCTGAGAGGCAGTGGTTTTGAGCTTCTGGATTCCATTCAGTAAGTGCTCCTTTTTCTGAGCTACCTCTTTTTGTTTCTTCTTCAACAGGTTCTTAAACAGTGATATCTGTTCTAGGAAACTCTTTGGAGTAGTGTAGTTGTGTCTTCTCTCATTCTGGTAATACCTGGCACTCATTTCGTTTACACTGGTGTGAACGTGTGCCATGAAGAGGCTAATTGAGTCTTTGTGGGATGGCTGAAAACATAAATATTGCAATTTTAATAAAATCATCTCAAGGCAAAAGTATCTTAAAAAGTCGAAGAAAAAACAAGATCATATACAATTTTCCTCCTAAAATCCAGCACAAATTACAGCACAAGTGAGGAAAATTCACTTCATCTTTAAGAGATATCCACAGGACCAGAGAGATTACAATAGAGCATTCAGCTTTCCTAATTATCTACTTGCCAAGTAGGACAAAGGATATTTATGTGCTCCACATATGAAACCCAAAAGCCAACATATTAATACAAGCACAGCTCTTTCCAACTTCATTTTTTTTTTTTTTATGAAGTGTGTGGAGAATGTGGACACGATATTCTGAAAAGCAGTTTTTCTGGTGCTGCTTTCCAACACTCTAGACTATTTCCCAACACGATTAGAAAACTAATAACCCTCCAAAGTCATGGGGAAAAAAACCTGAAGCTGAGAAGAAAGTGTTTTATGAAAAACTCATATTAAAACAAACAAGATGTGTAAATCACAAAAGTCACCACTTGGAGAAAATATAATTTCAATTTTCACTTGGAAACACATAGGTAACACATAGCTGAGTAACTCTCCTTTGGAGATTTCTTGGAAAGTCCCTACGATCCATTCTTTCCAATGTGTCCTCTGTGACTTCTTTAGTACTTAACTTTTTAATTTGTGGAGTCACATCTCCCTCATTTTAATGATTATTTATTGCATTCCGTACAAGATGAACCAGGTTCAATTAATCAAGGGAAGCCTAAAAATCAATTAATATGAATTAAATGAGCTTCACCAACTCTTAGGAAAGTCACATGTAATTTACCAAAGTGGTGTCAATAACACTTAGGTATCTTTGGGAAAATCATGCACAAGTGGTTGGTGATGTAGCTACACGCTTTGAACTTGCACCATCAATATTACAGCCAGAGATGGGAGGGCAGACAGGCAAGTCCTCACTGGGAGCCAACCACTTACTGCTCCTGGGCAACACTTTTAAACACATCACTTTCCAACCTTGAGACAAATCCCTGAGTGGATATAAATCAGCATGTATCAGATTACTCTGTATATTAAATATTCACCTCAGTCCTAACTGAAATGTGGTTTTACAGTAAAAGTTGCAAATAAAAGCCACAGATGCAAATCCTAGACTTTGTTTCTAGGGATCCAAGATACATGTGCACTACCAAAGTCTGGATTCAGAAAAATAAAATTTACAAAGTTGTTTATATAAACTGCACTTGAATCACATTCCCTTGGGGACTTTTTTTTTTTTTTTTTTGGGGGGGGGGGACTTTGTTTTTAAGAGAGCCTGGTTTCACTATAAACATGGGCAGACACGTCCTCCTGTCTGGTCTTGTTCTACAGGAAACTAGCAGTGCACACAGAGTTCTCCACAGTACAGATAAATACTTCCTTGGCCAAGGAGAATTTCTTTACAGGAAAACAAATCCCTGGCCTCGCTCAGCCATGATCCTTATGAGGAGGCTTCCTGTGGCCCCTCGAGCTCTTTAACAACGGTTTCATTTGTAAGTCTCCGAGAGAAACAGCAGTTTCCGGTGGAGCTGGAAGTGGCCTGAGACAACTTGTCTCAATGGGGCAAAATAACTATTGTTATTTGGCTTAACAAAATGGCACAGCATGGGAGACTCCAAAGCCTGGAAGCAGCTGCTTGTAATTCACACTGTTTTTCACAAAACTCTAATCGTTCCAGAACAGACCTCTTTGATGACTGGTCTTCCCTGCATTCTCAATTTGTCACTTTCTCTTATGATAAGGTCAGTAGTGACAGCACTTCCTGACACTAACAGCTGTGGCTTTTAAAAGGGTCATTGTAGAACTACTAATTGCAGTAATTTCATTAGCATAAATTATTTATTCTGCCGTTCATTTATCTTCAGTTTTCTTTTGAGGGGGGAGGAGGGTCGGGTGGCTGCCAGTCCTGCAGCAGTGATGGCAGCCCAGTGCTGATTTGGTACTCAGAGATGCAGAGAAGAACATCATTCCTGCTAGAGTTGCCCCTTCCTGAAAACCAGTCAATGCCACTTGCAGTCATTTCGCAGCCAACTGTGGTGAAGGCAAAACTAAAAATCACAGTGCCAGTATCAGATGGTTATCAATCCGACATTTTCCACTAGGATGCTTTGAAAAAGAATGTTGTCTCCAACGCATAATGAGGTGCAAAGATAAAACTGCTTTTTCCCACATTAAAAAAAAGTGTTTAATTTTTACTCGCTTGGTTGGCTCATGGTAAACTAAAAAACATCAATTCTCTGCTCCGTGGTGTGACAGTTCCCAGGCTGTACAGTTATTGCCACACCAAGTACTCGGGCCACCTGGCTTTTCAAGCGATTGCCCAGTATGTCTCCCTTGTTGAAACTGACAGCACAAGTTGAGTGTAGACCAGTACTGGATGCCAGCACTAAACCACGTATCTTAAACAAATTGAGACTTTGAAGAGTATTGTATTGAAAGTAGGGAAAGACAAAAAGAAAGGGGGCAAGATGAAAGAACTTTTTAAAAGCTTGGGACCATTTTGCCACATGCTTCAATAAATCTTGAAATTTTTTTCTGAGAAATTATCTCTGTTCATTTTTAAAAATGTCAAACTGCTGAGCTTTAAAATCTGTTGTTTCTATTTTCATTCCTTTGAGGCTGGTAAAAAAAAAAAGGATATAAACACTGTGATCGTAGGATGGCTTATTACATAAAGGAAAGTTAATAATGCAGAAAATGAGCAGCATTTCATTGTAGTCCTCTATTGAGCTCCTCACAGCACTTATTCACTCAGAAAAAGATTCTGGATGTGGCCAAAAGATGCAGGGTCTCATCCTACAGCCTAGTTTAGGTTTCCAAGTCTGGAAAATTGGGTGACTCACTACATCCTCTATGCTTCCTCCTGCCCACAAAATTACATTTTGTTGCTTTTCTTCTTTTCCTTTTTTTTTTTTGAGACAGGGTCTTTCACTTTGTAGTTCAGAGAGGCAAGCCTGGAACTCACAGCAATCCTCCTGCCTCTGCCTACCGAGTGCTGGGATTACAGGTGTGAGCCACCACATCTGGCACTGTGGGGTGTAGTACTAACACCACATCCGGTGTTGACATAGGTGGTTACTAGGGATCGAACTCGAGACCTTGTGCTTGCAAGGCAAGTGCGGGAAGTACTGAGTAAATCCCTGGCCCTTCTCTTTTCCTTTTTTCAAAACAGTCCAGTGTGAATACAACAGTCAGGAGGAGGAGGGAAGGCTTGGGGCTGGTGTCAGCAGTAGGCGGGTCCCTTACCTCCGTGTACCTCAGCTGTGCTGAGGACTCTACTCCTCACCTGTGAGCAGGTGGCCACTGTCCCTCCTCACGAGGGTGGCCATGACAGACGCAAGCCAGGCACTGCACTGCAATAGCAGTCTCTTGGCAAGACTGTGCTGCACAGAGCATCGACAAGCATGTTATAGCAGAAACCCATTTTCTCTTGTTTCCAGTTGTTACTCTGGTTTGTGAACACAACTTGTTATTAGTTCACTGATGCCTTCGAATTCGGCCTAAGTCAATGATACTCCAGAGAAGCTGCTTTCCAGGCATGAAAGGTGGTTTCAATATACACTAAAACAAAGCAGGAACTGGGGGCTGAGGGGGCGAAGAGGCCAAATGAAACCCAGCTACACCCTTTAGAGCAAGAGCACAGGGCAGGACATGGTTTAGTTGGCTCTGGTGAGGCCTCAGGAAACTCTCAAGAATCTCAAGAAACTCAGAAAACTGTAAATGGGAATAGCAGTGAGGGCCCCGTGGGAGTCAATGTAACATTTAACTTCATAGCGTGTCCAGCGGAGACTGCTTTTATAGTAGAGGTGTTTTTGAAAGTTTATAAAGCAAAAACCCTGGAAGACAGCATTCTACTCCTTTTTGTAAGTTCATTCTAAATATGATTAACATGGGCAAAGCAAGAATATATAATGGACAGACATTCGTGGGCCTGGGGGAGGAGAAACAGGAGAAGATGTTATGATTACCTGGGTTATTCTTCACTTATTTAAACAGGAGTCCAAGGTGAAACTGGCTGTATTTGTTTTTGTCTTAAAATTTCAAAATGGATCCAGCATTTCTTAGAAAGAGGTTATTTTCACAAAACTCATAGTTTCTATATCACAAACTTTTAAAAAACTTTTAAAATTCATATCACATACTTTAAATTCGTATCTGAAAGAATGCACCATGCTAAAAATAATAAAATATAGCTTTCACCTACAAAATGGTAATACTTCTGTTTGGCATATTACTTTTAAAAAGAATCTATTGGCTCCTAGAAAAATAAGTCTTCTCAGCAGTAAAGTAACTTTCATTTGTGAGTGGATATTTCTCACGGCTGGTTTTAGAAAACAGCAAAATAATGGCCCTCATAGGTACATTCTGTAACAAGTTCTGAAGTTCTGAAAACGACAGGCTCCTCCATCCACTTCACATCTCTACACCTTCCAATATCACATTTTACCTGCAGTCAAATAGCTCTTTAAAAGGTTTCTATGTAATCATTTTTTCTTTCACGTGGCCCTACTGGAACCCATCGGCTACCCCGTAAGCTCTTTACCCAATCTGATCCCGCAGTCCCAGGGCAGTTTGAGCTCCACCCTCGGAGTTCAGCAGAGGGCTTCTCCTCCCTCCCTCACCGTGCCACCTCCTCCCAGCTCCGTTCCCAAATCTCCTGTGACAGTAGTGTGGGCTGACACAGGCTTCAGACAAATAGTGACAGGAAGTGTCAAACTGTTTGTGTCATATTTTTGGTCAACTGCCATTTAGCTCAGTATCAGGTAATAGAAAAGCAGCACAAACATTTATTTAGATGCAGCTGGCCTATACCCCTGGGGGTTTAGTGTGTACTGACTGAAAATTGTATGTCAACATAGACAAAAACCGTTTGCTGTTAATGAATCTTTTCCATGTGGCCAAAGGGGTTACCTTGTGTAAGTACCATCCACTCATCAACTGAGGTCAATAATTAAGAAGTCCCTAAATTATGCTGATAACTCTCAGTCTTAATGATGGAAATTAAAACTAAGAAAGTGATCAAATCAGTGCTCATTCAAGAAATTTAAGAGCTGCTTTGGCCTCCACAGCAAAGACCCCACGTGTTTTCTGAAGTACATGGACACACTGCACTCTGAATTATAATTATTGCTCCTGAGCAACAAATTAGGAAGGTGGGAAAGTTAAATAAGCACCTTGTGCTGAAATGAAATCATCTGGCTAATTTGTTTCCAGGCATAATTCAGCTTGATAGAAATGGTAAAGTGCTTTTCAAATTCCTATTTGGCACCTGGGATCCTATAGGAGGCGTCATGACACCATCGGACAGAGCTTAGCACCTGAGAAGCGCCCCGAGGACTTCAAATGATGCAAATCCTGCCACATCCAGCAGGTGTCAATGCCGCAGCAAAGCTGCTCCGGCCAGAACTGTTTATTTACATAGGACAGGAGAAAGAAAACTTGCAGAGCGCAAAGACTTAAAGACCCATGGCCACTATGAGCTTAAACCGTCCTACAGCTACAGTATGCCGCCGTTTGACAAAGTGACATTCATCAACAAGGGGCAGTGCTCCTGAATTCCTCACTAAACCTGCCCAGTCACACAAACTGGATAAAACAGAACTTGCTATCAAAAGATAAACACGGATTCCTCCTAACACAGTACATCATTTCAAATTCCTTTTGTAGCCCTCAGAAGCTAAAATCATGCTCTACAGCATTTCAGTGGTGTCAGGAACCTAGTAACTGCCTAAGAAATCTGTGTTAATACTTCTGACCAGTATGCGTCATTTATAAAGCCATTTAAAAATAATAGGGGTACGAATTTCATCATGAAGAAATCAGCAAAGATGACCCATAACACTAAAACGCATCAAAACAAGCAAAAAAATGACTTGACTTAGTGACTGGGAAAATCATGAGGGCTCAGTACTGCAGTTAGGATAATCAGAATTAACAGCCTTGCTGCATCAGGAATCAGATAGTCTGGTTTACTTCTGCTTGGGGTTTTTAGTTGTGGACTTAAAAAATTGTTCAATTATTATGATTGAGGAAAGAAATAAAGTTGGCCTCCTGTGAGTCAGGCGCACACGTGAGAGCATGCTCGAGTGCTGTGTGTGAATGGGGGCTTGCACACCACCTCCACGTGATGGGCAAAGGTGCCACCCTAACCCTTAGAGCACGAAGTAAGAGACGACTCATCAGCTCAAACAAGGACAGCTTTCTGACAGGGTCACTTGCATGCGTGTGTGTAGGTGCACGTATGTTTGTGTGAGAAGCCAAGAGATGCACACTGGCACAGCATACCTCGATCCCTTCAGTCTCCTCAATGAACCTCCTGCTGACCGAGACCAGCGCCTCCGGAGGCCACGCGTGAAACCAGTCAACAGTCGTGCAGCTCACTATGGCTGGGAACTTCCGCGCTCTGACTCTCAGAGTGTGACCAACTGGAGAGAAACACATAATGACCTGTGGAGACATGGGGGCAGGGGAGAAACAGAGGACGACAAATGAGCAAAGTGTGACACTGCAGTCGCAGACAATAAAAGAAAGGGGCACAGCCAACCGTGACACTAAACTGTCCCACAGAACCACATGCGGGAGAGCACCGCTAACCTGCTTGCAGGTCCACGTACCAACCCGTCCAAGTGAATGCTCCACTGGACATGCAGAAGCACTGCATTGTGTGTCCCTTAAAATCTGTTTCTCTTTTAAGTGTGTTTGTAATCATTATTAATAGTAGACATTTAAGTCACTTCTATCAAATATTATAAAAATAAAAGATTAAAAATAAATCACAATTGTACTAGTACCTTCTTCCATTTCCTTCCATCCTGTAATTCATCAGACTTCACAAAACTATATTATACATTTAAGAAAAAACTCAGCTTTTAAAGTTATAATGAATGTTTATTTCTATTTCCATTTAAAATAAAACCTATCTGGTTCAGTTCTCATTCAGGTAAAAACTTTAGTTTACACATGCTCTTGCTGAGAAACATGCAAATTTGTTTGCTCCAGTTATTTGATGATTTAGAAGTTAACTGAAAACAGGCTAAATCACCCCTCGGTGCCTGGTTCCCAGAGGGGTTGGTCTAGGACCCCTGACAGATACCAAATTCCAGGGCTGCTCCAGTGTCTTCTGTAAAATGGAACTGTTTGCGCGACACTCATGTACACCACACCTTCCTATACTTTTACTTATCTCTAGGTGACCCTCTCTGCGTAATACAATGTAAGTGCTGTGCAAATGCTCGTTATATTGTGCTGTTTAGCAAAGAATACACTCTGCACCCGTGCAATGCAGACACAATTTTAAAAGAAAACATTCTGATCCACAGTTGCTTGAGTTTGCACACAGGAAACCACAGACATGACAGGACAATGGTCTATTTCTCCACTTTCTTTAGAAACACAAGGGATTCTGTCAGCTGTGCCTGAGTTTGACTCCAACGGTGTGTCCCAGAAACCGAGCGGCAGGAGCACCTCAGTCAGGCAGGGTGAACAGCACCCTATTTCTGCTTCCTGCCGAGAGTCATCTCCTGACTTCCCGGGGCTCTGAGAGGAGCTGCTCCGGAAAAAGCGGAAACAAAGCTGTGCAGGGAACCGCCCCCCTCATCCGCCTGTCTCCCATGCCCTCATGGATGTAAGTCCCTAGGAGTGGTCTGAGGGGACAGTCTTGGTTTCTTATGATCAAAAATCAAACCAAACAACCCCAAAGGATGAGTAACTTGTTCACTGCATTTTTGATCGTACCACATAATGTGTAGAAATAGTTCATACAATGTCAAACTAGGCCCTGTGGCTTTCTCTAACATCTAAAGAGCAAGCAGTTAAATCATTTTTCAAAGGGTGCGATTCTGTTTTACCTAAAGCATTTATAAAATCCATGACGGAGATTAAAAATTACAAAATATCCCATCCAATGTCTCATTTAAGTCTCTATTTTTGTTTGATACAGGATGTATACTCAATAACCCAAACTAGACAAATCGTAAGATTTGAACTTTATTATAATAGGAAATACCTAACATGAAATCTACCCCCTTAGATTTTTTAGTGTCTAGCACAGTACTAACTATGAGCACAGTGTTGTATAGGAGATTTCTACACTTATTCATTTTGCACGACGGAAACTCTGTTTAACATTTTTTTTTTTTTTTTTTGAGAGAGGGTCTTGCTTTGTAGTTCAGGCTGGCCCTGAGCTCAGCCTCCAACTCACATCACAGCAATCCTCCTGCCTCTGCCTCCTGAGTGCTGGGATGACAGGCGTGAGCCACCACGGCTGGCACTGTGGTATGTGGTACTGGTTGCTGCTGGGCGTGAGTCTCCACACCCAGTATGGTATGTGGTTAACTGAGAATCGAACCTGAGCCCATAAGCTTGCAAGACAGGCGCCAGAACCACTGAGCTAAATTTGTTTCAGCTAAACCCTGAAACTCTGTATTGGTAAAAGTCACCCTCCATTTTCCCCTCTCCCAAGTTGCCAGCAACCACCATCTTTCTTTTTGTTGTTATGAATTTAACTGTTGTGAACATCACATATCAATGAGATCACGTAGTGCTAGTTTTTCTGTGTTGAGTTTAGCATGATGTATTAGAGGTTCGTGTATGTTGTGGCAAATGGCAGGAGTTCCTCCTTTTTAAAAACTGAGTAACGTTCCATTGTTTATATGTAACAACATTTAAAAATCTATTCATCTGCCAAGTAACATCTATGTCGCTTTCATGCCCTGTCTATTGTGAATAATCCTACATTAAATGTGATCCTGATTTCATTTCCTTTGGATGTACACTCAGTGGGACTGCTGAATTTTACGACACGTAAACTTTTAACTTTATGAGAAATTACCACAATGTTTTCCATAGCAGGTGCACCATTTTATACTTATAAACTGTGTATAAGGGCTACAATTTCTCCATACGTCATTGGCAACACTTGTTATTTTCCACTTAAAAAATAGTGGTGACCCCAACAGATGTGACCCAGTGCCTTGGTGTGCTATGCTTCCTTGATGACAGCGATGCCACATGACTTTCCACGCACCTACTGCCACCTGCATATCTTCATACAGAAATGGTCCTGCCAGTCCTTTCTCTATTTTTCATTCAGGTTAGTTTTTCTACCACTGAAACACAGAAATTCCTTACACAGTGGTACCTGGATTCACAAACTTAATTCTTTCCATGATTCTTGTTGCAAACTGAACTGGACAAAAACCAAATCAAATTTCCCCCTGTAAGATCAACATTGAACCTGACAATTGAATTTGATTTGGTTCATGAGCAATTTGGTTGTGACCTGAATTGTGGAAAGAATTAAGTTTGTCAACTAAAGTACTACTGTACAGTATAGATATTAACCCCTTAGTAAATGCATGACTTGAAAATGTTTTTTCCCCTTTCAGTTTGACTTTTACTCTATTGATGTTTCCTTTTTGGACAGAAGCCTTTCTATTTCAGGTTTTTCTTCCTGTATTTTGATATTATATATAAGAAATCATTGTCAGAACCAATGTTACAAAGATTTCCTTCTGTGTTTTCTTCTAGGAGTTTTATAGTTTCATGTCTTATGTTTAACCTATCTTGAGTTGATCTTTGCATAAGGTGTAAGGTAAATCCTGTATTTTTTTTTTTTTTAAACAAGGTCTCGCTCTGTAATTCAGGCTGGCCTTGAACTCACTATCTAGCTCATGCTGGCCTTGAACTCAGGGTGATCCTCCTGTCTCAGGCTCCCCAGTGCTTGGATTACAAGGGCGCACCATTTTGCCTGGCTACTGAATCTTTCTTTCATGTAATGTTTTTGAATTATGTGTACATTGATCATTTATTCATTATATTTGAGATTTTAGTTACAAAGGGAATAACTTCTCTAGATGGCATGTGCTAAGGAGCCTTAGTTATAATGCATAATTTTCAATTATATCTCAATTCCTAGGTTTCTTTTTTCCAGGGGTTTCACCTCACACTTGAGCACCTCTCCTTTCATTCAAAGAAATTCCTTTTCTACACTCAATTCCTCTGTTGCTGATGGCTAGTTCTAGAAACTTCATTTACACATAACTGTAGCAGAGGCAAAGAGAAAAGCATCCTGTATTTGATATCTCAAGTCTTTGCACAATGTCTATAATCTTTTCCTACACTTGCGAGCAGCAGACTATCAAGTCTTAAGAATGTGTCAGAGAACAATGTGTTCAGGAAAAAAACTTGTTCCTTGTGTTACTCTACTTATATGCTTTCAGTATTTATTGAAAAAATAATACAGAAAAATCATTAAGATAACCTTTTCTATGATTAAAGATAATTTTCTCTTAGTTACTTATTACTGCTTAAGGATCCACACAAGGTACTAACATTTCACATGGGGCAGTGTTCAGTCAGAGACCCGTGTTTCTCAACAGTGAGACCTGCCAGGCCCCACCCAGATCCGAGGAACCACAAGCATGGGGACATGACCCAGCAGCCTCTCAGGGGACTCAGATATCCCCAAGATGGCGGCAAACCCACCTGACTGTTTTTGCAGGAAAACTGCAACAAAGCATTCACATTCCTAGTCGCTGTTTCTCCAGTTGGTGATATATGCATAGAATTTAGGTCTCTATATGTAGACAATTGAGACAATTTTAAGTAAAGAATCATAAATAATTTAAATTAGATTATCTAAACTAGTACCTAGGTACTAAGTTACAGAAATACACTTGTTCACTAGTGGCCCCAAGGAGGAAAGGGGCAGGCATCACACACTGCTTGGGCCAATTCATAGTTCATCAGTTTCCAGTTTTGCTAGAAAAAGAACACAGCATTTTCTGGCCACCCTGCTGCCCTCATAATTAGTCTTATGAATTTTTTGGAAATCGACACTAATATGTTGGATCATTATTCTCTTCTTTTTGGTTTTATGAGACAGGGACTCACTATGTAGCCCAGGCTGGCCTCAAACTCGCTGTAATCCTCCTGCCTCAGCCTCCCAAGTACTGGAATTATAGATGCATGATATCACACAACCACGGCTAGCTTCCTTTTCTAGATTTTACAGAAAATCTAGTGTAAACACTGATCAACACCACAAAGAACATTATTATACAGGAGAACAATTCTGATTTTTTTCTATCATATTTTGATGATTTTTCTATTATATTTTCCTTGATCTTGGGAGAGATTAGCATCATAAAAGATTTGTAAGAAGAACCCCAAATGATTAAAAAGAGGTGTGGTTGAGTGTTGATTTGAGAGATGCAGATGAAAACAGCACTGAGATTTCATCTCACTCCAGAAAGAATGGTTGCTATTTCAGAATCAGCCAGCAACAAATGTTGGTGAGGCTGCAGAGAAGAAGGAACCCTTCTCCACTATTGGTGGGACTGTAGACTCGTACAACCCCTATGGAGATCAGTTTGGAGATTCCTCAGAAAGAGAGGATGGGAGGTCCCATTTGACCCAGCCATCGTTCTTCTAGGTATATACACAAAAGAATGAAAAGATTCATATCACAGTGACATATGTGCACCATATTTATAGCAGCTCAGTGTGTGATTGCTAATCTTGGAAACAACCAAAATGACCATGAACAGGAGACTGGATAAAGAAGATGTAGTTCTTTTATAGAATGGAGTATTATTCTGCCATTAAAAATGGTAAGACTGAGTCATTCACACTCACATGGATGTGCCTTCAGGACATCCTCATAGTGAAATAAATAAGTCACAGATGTGTAAATATCATATCTTTTTTCTGGTATGAGAAAATGAAGATGTAAATGAGTTCTAGTATATATAGTTGATATTGTGAAAAAGAAAATATTTAAAAGAAAAGAAGGTGTAGGGGTAAATAATGAGGGGAAAAAGAATGTGGTATTAATATAAAAAAGGAAACAAAGCTTATATATATGGGGGTGGGGAGTTGCAGGGTGAGTGGGGGAAGGGGAAAAAATTAAAATCAAGTCATGTCATATTCTGGTACAAACTTTTAATGTTGAATGTGACGATGTGTATTTATAATGTACCAATAAAGATTTGAATTTAAAAAAGAGCCATTGCCTATAATTAACTTTTAAAATACTTCTGGACATTATGGTTTGTGTGTGAACCATAACTCATGGAGTTAATACCACTGTGAGTACATGGATTGGGCTGGGCTGGAGAAGTAGGAGCACCGCGTTTAACAGTCAGTCTGTCATTCGACCCGCTGTTGGGTTGGCACTGCACAGTCAGCCACTTGGGGTCCTTACTAACTTCTCTCATTGTACATGCCTGGACAGGCTCCACTGTGGATGTCATATGGCACTTCCAATGACAAAATGAATAGTGTTCAAAGTATCTGAGGCAGGCGGGAGAGGTGACATATGTCTATAATCCTGGTATGGTGGGAGGCTAAGGGAGGAGGACCCAGGTTTGAGCCCAGCCTGGGCCACTTAGTGAGCCCTGTTTTGAAAAGAGAAAAACAAAAAAGAGCTGGGGACGAAGGCTTAGTATGAATGCCTCTGGGTTCAACCCCTATACCAGTTTTTTTTTTTTTTTTGAGAAAGGGTCTCACTTTGTAGTTCAGGCTGGCTCTGAGCTTACTATATATTCCAGGTGACCCTCAAACTCCTAGTAATCCTCCTACCTCTGCCTCCCAAGTGCTGGGATTACAGGTGTGTGCCACCATGCCTGATATTGTGGTTTGTGGTTACCGGAGATTGAACTTGGACCCTTGCATGTGCAAGGCAAGCACTGGAACCACTGAGCTAAATTCCCGGCCAGTTTGATTTTTTAAAAAATCACAGGTAAAGAGAAGTATGGCACAGGTCCCTTTACTGGTAAAAAAACACGCTAGAAGAATTTAGGTATAGTGGCATCTTGGTGTCTTCTGAGACTTTGGATTTTGACTAATTCTACTTAACAGTTTATGGAAAAAAATCTCTTTAGAGAGGATTCCAATGAGAAGGGGGGCTGAACCCTGTCATGGGAATAGTATTATGTCTGCCTAAAGGGAACTAAAGCAGGGCTAGTTAGGTTCTAAAAAGGATGGAGGGGCCGTGAGGCTTGCGTGTGTTCCTCCTTGTTGACAGATGAACTCTGCACAGCAGGCTTCAGTCTGACACTTCTTTTCCTTTAAGTGTAACTGGAGTTGGGGGATTTGGGGAAAAAGAGTCCCTTTCCTCCTCTAAACCATACCATGTACCTTTAAGTGCTCAAGTTCACCACAGTATACGCGCCTCCTCAGAAAAGCACCTGAAGACCACGAATGACCGAGTTCCAAGAGCCAAGCACAGAAAGTTAGCTGAGACAGTTCAAAATGTCTCAGGCAGCTGTACCCTTTTCTAAAAGTAAATGCTCACAAGTAAAAAGCAAACTCTGAATCACCATCTATGTATTTCCTGCAGCTTAGCATTTGCATATCAGGCACCTGCCTTTGGAGGGCGTACCATAGAATTTTCTTTCTTTTTTTTTTTTTTTTTTGCTTTTCTGCACACAGGTGTTATGACTCATTTGCAGTAATCCACATTTCACTGTGGTTTGTAACATGCTTCAATTTCTTTCAGCTACAATCTCAATGTAACTACATATTTACTTCACTATCACTAACAGGACTCAGTCCGTTTCATCTTGTAATGGGAATCTGAGTTGCTACCATCATTCTCTATTTTTTTTTCCAGCTGCTTCAGCTATGTCTAAGATAGAAGTAACCCTCCCACATATTCACTTGGGAAGCTTCTCTCCATAACTTATATTTGCATCTATCCTCAAAAGCTTCAGGATTTTTCAAGAATAATAAGATCCAAACCTTACTGAAAGAACCCTTGTGAGAAACGAGGCTTAGCTCAGAACACAGTCCCCAGTTTGACTGTTTAACTCACACTTTATCATCTTTGTCAGAGCTTCTTAAATTATTCTGCTATCTAATAATCATTTAATTTCAATTGTTTTTCAAAGATCCAACAGCATCTTCAACACATACACACACAATGCATTTTTATATCCACTTCCTTTGTAGACAGCACACAATGAAATCATAACCATGACTTCTGACTTGTAAATGTTACTCCAGATTTTTACTATGAGAAATATTTTATATCAGGATATTTTAATTCATTTTTTATTTTGTACACAGGACATCCTTCTATTTATGAAGGAAACTGCACGGGGGTGCCCGAGACAGAGTGCAGAGGACATGCACTCCTGTGGGGCCAGGATGCCAGGAGAGCCCTCGTTTCAGCTGTTCTGACTGTTCCCAGCATGGTGCGGACACCCCCTGCTCTGTGGGCTAATCTGCAGCCCCATAACAGCACTGCAGGCTTTCCTTTAGTTTTATTATTATTTTTTAAAAATTTCATGCCTATGTTTCTCCTAAAGAGGTTGGAGCCATGGTGTACTGAGTTCCTGGCTTGGTCTGTGAGTCTGTGAGTTGGGCAACCAGCACAGCTCCCCCTGCCCCCGTCGGATACTTCTCTGCTCACTGCTGTTACCAGGACAGGCTACACAGGCTGCTGGCAGCTGCAGATCTGAATGTGACCAAAACCACAGTGCGGTCTGCTTTTCAAAGTGCGGTGCATTTCAGTATGGATGAGTCAAAGAGTTTGATCTTGGATCCAACTCTTCACTGTAGGGTCAGATTATTCTTTTAGAATCTAAAATAATGGAGACCTTGCCTTGTTGGTATGTTGCCTAATAATTCCACAGTGAAGTCTACTGTCAGGTCTTCTGTTACCTTATTTAACCAACTCTTCTTGAACACAGAGTCCTAAGTTTACATTTGTTAGTGTAATGATCGAATGGACGTTTGTCCTCTGAACCGTGAAGAGCTCTACATGGGCCAGGGCTGGGTTACCTCCACTCCTGGTCACTTCCTGAGTTCAGCACACCCTAGGCACTCAAGGACTCACGTAGTGATGAGTGGCAGAGGGAAGGGATAAATAGATGGTAGTTTGAAAAAAAATTTGATTTCTGTGTCTTTAGCTCCTATTTTTTGACGCAGTGCTGTTTTATGAAACAACAGAGATGATGATCTCAGACACAGAGCACAATGTCACAGTTTGGGGCTTTCTCTGTATTAGTCACCTTTCTGTTGCTGAGACAAAATATCTGACCTCAACCACTTGAGAGAGGAAGAGTTTATTTTGGCTCATAGCCTCAAGCTTCAGTCTGTGGCCAGTGAGCTTTAAGGGAGAAACACAGCAGTGGAAAGGTACAAAGGAGAAAAGCTCTCAACTCATGGCACCCAGGAAACAGGGTAGTGGAAGAGCCTGCGGACAAGGGGCCACATCCCCACCCAGACATGTCTTCACGGATCTCTTTGGTGGCTCCAAAGTCAATCAAGTTTGCAATCAAAATTAGCCATCGCAACCTCTCGAGCTGTTTTCATTTTACTCAAGTCATACAATACCAGAAATGGGGAAGGCAGAGGTGTAGCATTGTATTTAGAGAGGTGTGGTCCTGACAAGACAGTGTATTCACTGGCTGGGTAGAGAGGGACAGAGTCCCAGCCATCGGGGTCTCCGAGTCTCCACTAGGACAAGAGTCAGCATAAGACCAGGCAGAGGGCAGGCTCCCCTCTTCGTGATGAGGCTTCCTAGAAGACCGTCCTTATAAGCAAGAGGTTCCTTAACCAGATGTGGACCTGATCTTGATCTTACAATCAAGAAAGGTCAGGTTCTGCAATATATAGTTTTCTATCAGCTAGGTGCACATTTGAGCTTTTATATAAAGTGAAAAATGTATCACAAAAACTACCTGTGTTAGCACTGAGCCTTTTGGCTTTTGCTATACATGACCATATTAATGTGTGCTTGCATAGAATTTTATTCAGCATTTCTGTTGAGACCACCAGGTTCCTGTGACATGAAATGAGTCAACAGCAAATCACTCAACCTGTTTGTGGTCAAACACCAGATATGGAATGCTCTCTCTTTCCTTCAAGAATGAAGAGGCGGCCTGGGATTTAGCTCAGTGGTTCTGGTGCCTGTCTTGCAAGTGCAAGGACCCTGGTTCGATTCCCTGGTAACTACATACAATACTGGGTGTGGAGACTCACGCCCAACAGTAGTCAGTACTATATACCAGAGTGCCAGGCATGGTGGCTCATGCCTGTAATCCTAGCACTCGGGAGGCAGAGGCAGGAGGATTGCTGTGATGTGAGTTGGAGGCTGAGCTCAGGGCCAGCCTGAACTACAAAGTGAGACCCTGTCTCAAAAAACAAAAAACAAAAAAACACACCTCTAAATAGGATTCCATATATTTCGCATTTTATGAGACAGTTAACACTTTAAAACAGTCAGTTAAATGAAAGATTTATAGGTTGGGGAGTTATCTCAGTGGTTCCGGCGCTTGTCTTGCAAGCACAAAGGCCCAGGTTCGATTCCCCGGTAACCACATACAATGCTGGGTATGGAGACTCACGCCCAGCAGCAACCAGTACCACATACCATAGTGCCGGGCGTGGTAGCTCACGCCTGTAATCCCAGCACTCGGGAGGCAGAGGCAGGAGGATTGCTGTGATGTGAGTTGGAGGTTGAGCTCAGGGCCAGCCTGAACCACAAAGTGAGACCCTGTCTCAAAAAAAAAAAAAAAAAAAAAAAAAAAAGAAGATTTATATAACAAATGGTGTTGGAATGATTTAGTAGCAAAAAATAAATTTACCTTATATGCAAAAATTCAAGGCTAACTGCACAAATAGTATAAACAGAAAGTAATTGAGAATGATATGTTTATAACTATATAGAACATAAATGCTCCATGAAATTGTCTTTATAAAAGCCATAATGGAAAAACTTGATTTTTAATACCTATAAATGGAAAACAGGGGTCATTATAAACAAAGTTGGCAGAACTATAACATTCTTTGAGAAAAATTAGTAACGTGTAAAGGAGAAAATGACACAATGGGCATGTGATCATTGTATATTATATAAACAACTACAGACAAATAAAAATCACAATACAAATAGGGAATTTGACAAAGGGTATAAGTGGATAGTTTGTGCTATATAGGTGAAAATATTAAAGTACATTTAAAGCTGGCTGTGGTGGATATGCCTGTCACCCCAGCTGCTGTGGTAGGAGAAAAAATACGAGGCCAGAGTGGGGAACCCAGCAAAGCCATGAACCAAAATAAAAAAATTAAAAGTGCCTGAGATATGCCTCGGCAGCAGAGTGACCCTGGATTCAATCCCAAGCGAGTGCCACCAAAGAAAAAAATATATGCATAAATGAATAAAAAAGTCTATTTGACTTAAATCACTCCAAACAAAAATTGTTATACCACTCAGTATTTTTCTGCGTGAGCCTTCTAATCTAAAAAACAAAGAGAAAAGTGATAAAACTGTTAAAGAAAACTGTGTGAGACATGTCCAAAAGCCTGCCTGAATATATCCTTTTAGTGTGTACACACAGTGTACTAGGAGGAAATACACCAATATATTCTCTCTAGACAAAATAATTAAGGATAGTTTTTATTTTCTTTATTTAGTTCTGTATTTTAAAATTTTCTACAACGAACTTGTATTTCTTACATATCAGAACTAGATCTCTATGTATAAATATAGTAGTACCTTGATTTATGAACTTAATTCTTTTCACAATTCTGGTTGCAAACCGAACTGGATGTGAATTAAATCAAATTCAGATGAGGTCAGGTGCACTGAGGGTGGTATGGCCGTAGACCACCAAATCAAATTCAATGGATAAGTTTAATATTGATTTTATGAGGAAATTTGATTTGATTTGCATCCAATTTGGGTTATGACCAGAATCATGAAAAGAATTAAGTTTGTGAAGAAACTACTGTAGATAGATACCTCAATAGATACATAATAAGACAGACAGATACCTACAACGTAGGGAAAAAACCAGGAACTCTAAATAAATCGTATGTCCTTTGCCATAGGGTACCAGTGTCCACACAGGAAAACAAGAAACAAAAGCTATGCGGTTAACAAAGGTCCATAGAGAAGAAGATAAAAGCGCTATAGACTTATATAAAATGAGAGTTATGTAGGGAAAGATGTGTCTACAGACTGTGAAGCAGTTGGCATTCGCTCATTGGCTTATCTGGGGCAATCCAAGGACATGCATCTGATCGTCGTTAACGAGCACAGCCCTGTGGGATTCTGCGGTCACACTCTGCATGCCAACAGGTTCTCCATGCCCTGCATTCCAGACAAAGCTGACGGAGTGTGAGCACGGGTAATGGAGTGGCGATGGTGCATTGCTCAGTGTGACCTGCCAGGTGTTCTCCGAACTCTCGTGACAGTTAGCATCCCGTGTCACCCAGCTTGCAACAGAGGCAATGGAGAGTTCATCAAAATTCTGAGTTTGTCATACATGTTGGGGAGGAGTATGGTATCTGAAACCGACACGGGGTGTTTGGGAGTCTTTTTATAATTCTAAGGTTATGTGTCATATGCATGCATTGCAAAGAAAGCACCTGCCATCTTGGGGCTGAAATGTGCCCCACTTTTTCTGTACTACTTCTCTCTAGGAGGAGAGGTTGTAGTTCTGATCATTAACCTTTCTTAGGATGCAGAAAACTAAAGGACAAAGTCAAAAGGTATCAGATGTGGCATCTCTTTTTCTGAGGAAGATTTGCTATTCCGACTTGGCTTTGAAAACAAAATTAAAACACCATGAAAACCAAGTTCCTACTCAACTTATAGTGAAGAGGTAAATAGTAGTACTGTGTGTAGGGGGGAGATGATCCACATTTCAACAAAAAATTCCAGTTTGTACTGAATTAAACACTAACAAATGGGACTATAAAAGGTATCAATACAGATGAGTATCAAACCGATCTCAGATTCTGGCAAGTCCTGTCCATGCCTGGAATGAAGAAATGCATAAAGGAAAACTCATGGATATAAAAATATCAAAATGTAGACTGTTAGTTTATCAATTTGTATTATATGGATACTAACAAGCTTCAGGACAAAAATCATATAATTATCTCAGTAGATACTGAAAAAGAATGATAGACATTTCCTTGACAAAATATATATTCTGAATCAAAGTCAAATGTAAGATACAAGAGTAAAATCAGATATGTTAAAGTTAGAATCAAAATAAAATTCCCACTATTACCCCAATGACTAGAAGATGGTCTGCGGGGCTACCATAGCAAAAGAAAGGAAAATTAATAAACAGCAGGAAAGATCAAGCATCTTTGTCTCTCTATGCTATATAGTATCAACCAACTACTAGAAACTGTAAGAGAAGAAATAAGTTAGCTAGTTATAAAGTAAAAATGGCTTTTCTATATTCTGGTAAGATACCATAGCAGAATTTTATAAAAATAAAGAGTTTGTCATGATTAAATTCTCCCTAACACTAAATAAGCACTCAGCATAACAATCAGAATGAAGTATGTTTAGAATTTGAAAAAAATGATTTTAGTGCTTATCTAAACAACACCCAAGAATGAGGAAAAACTTGACATTAAAATATGGGAGAAAACATTATTAACCCACAGTGTGCAGTGTTGGGACTAATGTAGAGTTAGTAGAGAAGAGAATAAAGCATATGAAACCGACCCAAAAGAAACAAGTACATAGAATCTAATACAAGCAGTGCACAAAACTGATAAAGAAGAAATATACATTGAGATGAAATGAAATATTCTGGGGAAAAACAACCTGAAGCCACTCAGTTCACTGTATTATATATAATAAGACATGTACTGGATTCCGGAAGTAGCACAGCCTTAAACACAGACTATGAAAGCACACAGGCTCTACAATGACTGATGCAGCTATTAAAAAAGAAAGAAAGAAAAACAACTTGCACAGATGAACTTATGAATTTTCAACTCTAGGATGGTGTGAAAGCAATTATTTAGGAGTTTGATCTTTTCCAGGCTAGCAACAATGCGGTTAGAGCTCTCCCCAAGGCTGGGCAGTGACTGAGAGCCACAGCTGTGACAGAGCGCCACAGCTTCAAAGCAGCAGTGCAACCGCAAATGGGGACAACTTGTTCCTTCAGTGCCCTGTGCTTCGAGCCACGATGTACAGAAGGTCAAGTGGATCAAATGCACTTTCAGTTTATCATACTCTCTCGACCTGCAGTGCGCTTGTCAGGATGTAATCCTGCAGGAAGCTGAGGAGTATGCGGATCTCACAATCCATTCCCAGTTTTCTGCATAAATGCAGTTGCCAAGATCACCCTTCCCTACTCCCTGGAAGCTCTCGATACAGTTGTGGTCTAAGACACCAGCTCAGGATTCTGAGGAACAGCTCTAGTTTGCTAATGCAGAGTATTTCTTGTTCCTCTTTCCTTTCCTCCTTCCTTCCTGAAAAGCTGCCTTCAGTGCTTTGAAGGCAGATTGAAAGCTGGCCTATAGGAGGACAGAAGGTTATCGTCCCTAAGGGTGTCAGGTAGACTGGAATTGTTGTTTTGAGAGGGTGTTAGGAGCGATTGTTGGGGCTTTTCTTATTTGTAGCCCAGGTGAGTTTCAACTGCTTCTAATGAAGCTTGGAGAGTAATGGTTTTCCAAATTTATCAGAAATCTCAAATCCTTTAAGGAAAACACTGATTAATATTGAACTTCAAAAAAAATCAAAAGTTATAAACAAACATGAACCATGTGCACATTTGAAAGACAAATGCAAAGACTGGGAGAATTACCTATGGCTAATTGCTTCATACAGAGAGAGCTCGCACACAGATGCAGAGCCCAAGAGAACAGGCTTCTTGCGACTTAGCTCAGGGTTTATTTAGCATCACACCACCCCTGCACTACAGGCTGAAAGTCACAAAACTATTCAGATTCAAGCAAAGGGGGTCTATGCATCACTGGTCAGCAGGAACAGCACCAAAGAATTCACAGGGAAGTTTCCACACTACCACAAATGGTAACTACTTAACCTATTGGTACCCTTGGTAGGAATTTGTTACAAAAGATGTAAAAGATGCTTGCTCTCAACTTGTGTATAACAATGGTTCTCAAATTTCAGAAGCCTCACATCTTTAAATATCTTTAAATATCTTTAAATAAGATGTGTTAAAACTTAGATTTCTGGGGCCCCATGCCCAGAGTTTTTAATTTGTAGGGCTGGGTGGGACTGGTAAGAACTTTCTAGGTGATATTTATTCTATAGCTCAGGTAAACAGATCCAAGAACTACTGATTTATATGGTATACATCAAATTCTTTTATTGCACTTGTTTTCCTGTTCCATAAAGAAAACTTGGATTCAAACGCACTCTGATGGAATAGAGAGAAATCCCTGGCCTTGTTACTACAGACACACACATTCTGAGTCACTTTTTGACGGACAGAAAACTCTTCAGGTACCTGAACCTTGGGGGTTGGTGTTCGAACCAGAGATCAGCACGACCTACCTAGATTAATGGGCAATTTGAATCTGTAGGTTCTGGTAAATTTACAGGTAAGCCGCTCTTTTGCCTTCTTATGAGGGTGTTTTGCTGGCTACTGCCACTCTTACCCTCTTTCCTCAGTGCTTCGGGCTCTGTAGCCATCACAGAGCCGATTACTAACAGGTACCATGGTAACAGAAATAGGGAAGCAGCAGTGTTTTTAGGTTAGCGAGCATTTTCACACCGCGAAACCTGAATTTTCTGTAAGAGTGCTTTGAAATTGGCCTCAGTCATAAGCACGGCAGTCTTTCTTGTCTTCCTGTAATAAGTGACCTTTCCTGTGCACCTGTCTCTAGATGCGTCTTTCCTGTTGCTTGCTCCTAGATGGCACATTAAAAGACAGACGACGGCTACTCGGGGATCCTAAGTCAAGCTCACAAGAGCTGAGTAATGGCCCTGAATGCCTTTTCCTGAGAGACTGACACACTTGTCACTTCTTAAACTCTCCCACCGCTCAGTTAGTGACTTACAAAATCTTTCCTTCATCCCAATTTTGTCTCCCACAGTCTTTTTTTTTTTTTTTTTTTTTTTTTAGGTTTTTTGAGACAGGGTCTCGCTTTTGTGGTTTAGGCTGGCCCTGAGCTCAGCCTCAAACTCACATCACAATCCTCCTGCCTCTGCCTCCTGAGTGCTGGGATTACAGGCGTGAGCCACCACGCCCGGCACTGTGGTATGTGGTACTGGTTGCTGCTGGGTGTGGGTCTCCACACCCAGTA